>ML419239.1:1711-42248 GCA_005239525.1 Nicotiana knightiana | reverse complement strand
GGAAGTTTTTCGATCACATCGACTTTAGCTCGGTCCACCTCAATTCCTTTACTTGACACCAAGCTCCCCAAGACGATCCCTTCTTGTACCATGACATGGCACTTCTCCCAGTCAAGCACAAGATTCGTCTCAATAAACCTTTTTAAGACACGGGTCAGGTTTGCTAGGAACTCATCGAATGAATTTCCCACGGCTAAGAAATCATCCATGAATACCTCCATGATGTCTTCGACCATGTCTGTGAATATGGCTATCATGTACCTTTGAAATGTGGCGGGTGCATTGCATAGGCCAAATGGCATCCTTCTGAAGGTAAATACCCCATAGGGGCATGTTAAGGAGGTTATTTTCCTGCCTTCCGAGGCGATTGAAATCTGGTTGTACCCCGAGTACCCGTCCAGGAAACAAAAGTGAGACCTCCCTGCAAGCCTGTCGAGCATCTGATCAATGAAGGGAAGTGGGAAGTGGTCTTTTCGGGTGGCAAGATTCAGCTTTCTGTAATCCATGCATATTCTCCAGCCCGTGACGGTTCTTGTAGATATCAACTCATTTTTGTCATTCTTTACAACCGTCATGCCACCCTTTTTTGGAACACATTGCACTGGGCTAACCCAGCTGCTGTCAGAGATGGGGAAAATGATTCCCTCATCTAACCACTTGATGATTTCTTTCTTCACCACTTCCTTCATGTTTGGGTTCAAGTGCCTTTGATGTTCCCTGGAAGTTCTGTGTCCCTCTTCCAGGAGAATCTTGTGCATGTAATACGCCGGGTTGATCCCTTTGATATCTGCCATGGTCCATCCAATGGAATTCTTGCACTCTGAGAGTACCTATAACAACTGATTTCCCTGCACATCTAACAAACTGGATGAGATAATAACATGTAGCGTAGAATTAGGGCCTAGAAATGCGTACCTGAGATGGGTTGGCAATGGTTTCAACTCCAGTTTGGGAGGTTCTTCCACGGAGGGCTTGGCTGGCGGGCTCTCTCTTTTCTCTAAGTGGAGTGTTTGAAACTCGAGAGCCCTCGTCCATACCCCTTTACCTTAAAGTGCTAACACCCACTCTACCAATTCCTCCCCATTTACCTCATTTAAATTCATTAAACATGCATCAAAGGGGTCCTCAATAGTTAAGGACGCATCATCTTCCTCCACTATCACATCCACAACATCAATTAGAGAGAAGTTGGCGAACTCACTCAGTCACCTCATGGATTTCTGCACATTGAATGTGATTTCTTCATCATTAAGCCTCATCTTGAGCTCCCCAGTCTCACAATCAATAAGAGATCTGTCTTTGGACAAAAATGGCCTGCCCAAGATTATAGGAATCTCTTCATCCACTCGATAGTCTAGTATCAAAAAATCATCAGGGAACACAAACTTCTCCATTTGCATCAAAACATCATCCAGAATACCCGACGGTCTCTTCACCGTCCTATCAGCTAGCTGCAGCAATATGGAAGTTGGTCTGGCTCTACCAATACCCAGTCTCTTATAAATGACCAGGGGCATTAGATTAATGCTGGCCCCCAAATCACACAGTTCTTTGGCAAAAGCAAAATTTCCAATGGTGCAGGGAATTGTAAAACTTCCTGGATCAGACAACTTTTCTGCTATTGGTCGTGTTACCACAACACTGCAAGTTTGAGTAAAAGTCACAGTCGCCAAGTCTTGGAAATAAAACTTCCGGGACATCAAGTCCTTCATCATCTTCGCATACCCAGTCATCTCTTTCAGAGCATCAATCAGAGGAATGTTTACCTGTATCTGCTTCAGCATATCCAAGAACATTTTGTACTGCTCATCCTTTTGGTATTTGGCCAGCCTTTGAGGGAATGGGGCTGGATGTCTCTTCTTCCCAGTGATTTGGGATTTTTCTTTCTCAACTACCACCTCAACTACTGGCTCTGGGGTTATTTCCACTTCCTTTTCAGCCCCACTCTGCCCACTAGGTTCTCCTTCAGCAGTTTGCACTGTTACCTTGGTCAAGTTTGTGGAATCATCAATTTCGATTGGCACTGGTACTAGTGTCTCTGCCTGCTTGCTATCACGAGCCAAATCTTGTTCCAAGTCTAAGTCCCTGCCATTGCGGAGACTCACTGCCATTATCTGCTTTGGGCCATGGTCCTTAGGATTCACCTGAGTGTCTGCAGGTAAAGTCCCAAGATGACGATTGTTCACTGACATAGATATCTAGCCCAACTGCACTTCAATATTTTTAATAGCTGCATCATGTGCATCAACTCTCTCACTCATTTTGGCAGTCGACCCAATCACCTGTTGCATTATCGCTTCAAGCCTGGAAAACCCATCTTCTTACCTCCCCCTATATTGTTGATGAGGAGGGTGGTATGCTTGCTGCTGATTTTGATTGTTATAACCTTGTGGCCTCTGATAAGGTGCCATATTACCATGAGGTCTTATGGCACCCATGTTTCCATTGTTCTGTTGCTGATGAGGTGGTCTATACGGTTGAACTTGCTGACCCCAGTTCTGTTCCCCCTGTCTCTAGCCTTCATAATTTGACACATAATTCATGTTTTCTAGGTAAGGAGGGTGATCACAATCTGCATTCCACTGATTACCAATTGGTTGACTAATGCAAGATGTGCATAAGCCCCCATTGGTAGTATACACAATATGAACTTGCTGCTTTATCCCCGAATCCTCTACCTTTTTAGTAAGAATACTCATCTGTGTCATTAAAGTAGCCATGTTCTCAGCCATAGTGTTGGACGGATCTAATGGCACTGAGTGAACAACTGGGGTAATAGGAGCAACCCTGGTTGTCCACCCTGAATTCTGTGCCATCATATCAAGTAAAATCTGGCACTATCTCCATGTCTTGCTAAGGAATGCTCCACCAGCTGAAGCATCAAAATTGGCTTTTACACCATCAGCCAGACCCATATAGAATCGCTGCCCCAATATTTGCTCAGGAATACCATGATGAGGTTAAACCGTTCCCATGTCTCCTGCAGTGTCTCCATGGGCTTCTGTCTGAAGCTTATGATCTCATCAATCTGCTGTGCTGTCTTGTTTGGTGGATGGTATTTATTCAAAAATTGCTTGACCAACTCCTCACATGTTGAAATAGAGTTGATAGGGAGGGAGTTGAGCCATGTCTGGGCAACTTCTGTCACCGAGAACGGAAACAATAACACTCTTAATTCCTCCGGGATAACATTCGGCTGCCTCTGGGTCTTGCAGATGGACAGAAAGTTCTTTAAATGTTGTTGGGGATCCTCAACATACGACCCCGAAAATAGCCCCTTATTTACAACAAGTGCAGTATATTGTTTGTAATCTGGAAAGACTCTGCTTCAATTTGAGGGACCAAAATCGCGGTTGCCAAGTTGTCAGCTGTGGGTTGTGCCCAGTCGTGTAATGGCGCCTCAGGTACAGTGGGTACCCCAGGCGCTGCAATCTGTGCAGCTGGGTCGACCACACCATCCCCAACATTAATGTTGTTTCTGTCGTTCAACTCTGCTATGTCTGGTTCTATGTGTTCAATGTGTGACTTTTGTTTGCTTCTTCGATTTGCCCTTTTAAAGGCCTTGAAAACCTTTTCTGGGTCTGGCAATGCTTCAAATACGTCACCAGTTCTCGAAGAGTTTCTAGGCATGCACCTGAACCATCAGTTTAGCAAACATTAGAAATTCAATATATGTATGAAATCAAAGAAAATCGACTATACTTAAGAATTTTCCTTCAACTAGACTTGATAATACCGTTAACTCCCCGACAACGGCGCCAAAATTTGATCATGCTCAACTATGTCTATTAAAATATTAAGCGAGCGTTGAAAATATAATCTGGGTACTTTGCCCAGAGTCGAATCCCACAGGGAATTAACGTATCCAATGTCGTCTTTAGATTACTAGATTCTCAATAGTCAACTTTCTCAAATGTTGTGTATATCACTTTGTGTTGTTTCTACTACTACAGCTGAACAGAAATAATAAACTTAAGATTCACTAACAATAAGATGTAAACAATTGGATTAAAGGTCTAAGGTTATGATTTCCCCTGTTAGTGAACTTCCTTCTTGTAAACTTCCTATAGTTTTGATTTAGTTGTCTCTATCAATCAGGAACACTCCAGCTACCATAAATCTCTCTCAAGTAATTATGATAATTTACTAGACGCACTCTCTCAAGTTACGCTAGCTAGATTGCATTACAATTCAATTAAGATTGCACCCGAGGTATCGTTATCTCTAATCCAACCTCTAAACCCTCAGTTATGACTCTCGCCTATACTCCGAGAGTGGTGTTGTTCAAACAACTACCTAAATATGCACTCTCTCTCAGTAGATACATAATAAATAGGCACAACAAATTGAGGGCCCTTCAATCAACTACAACAAGAACGTAGTTGAACAAATTGAGATTAATAACCAATCAAAACTATATTAATATCACAATAAAGTCATCCCCTAACGGGTTCCACCAAAACCTTAGATTAGAAAATTTAGCTACTCATAATAATGATAAAAACTACAAAAGAATTCATAAGCAAAGGTAAAAGCACAAAAGAAGGAGATATAGATTGATGCCCAATTGCCTCCTTGCCTTTTGTCCTTGATTTTCTTGTTCTAAACTCTAAACCCTGATTATCTACTCCTTTGGGCGAATTGAACCTTTTATAGGTTAAGTGGATTGGCCCCGAACTTCCAAAAATACCCCTTTCGAATTATTTTTCCCGTATGGACTAGCGCGGGCGCGCTAGTCTCGTGCTAATGCCCGCGCTAATGGGGTTTCTGTCTGCTTGGTCTGCTGGACTAGTGCGGGTGCGCTACACTTGCGCTAATGCCCGTGCTAATGAGGTTTCATTCTGTCCCAAGCGTCTTCATCCTTCAAGTCATCCATAAATTATCCCATGTGGCTTTTCTTCTTCAATTTTGCACAAATCACCATCCTAAGTCTTCAATAGTGCATTGTACTCCTGTGAAACACAAAAATCACAATTAGATCCAACTTATCACCATTTAATAATCGTTAAGACAGTGAAGCATCATTAAGTTAGAGAATAAACATACGCTAAACTATGTGCATTTAGCCTGTTATCAGGGTGCGGAAGCCACATTGCACCTGCGGTCCAAATTTGCACATGCGCCCCTAGATCTGCTTCTGCGACCACCACAGGTGCTGGAATGCCATCGCACCTGCATCCTCTGAACTAATCCTCCTTATCCGCATCTTTGGCTCCTCCGTCGCTTCTGCGGGCTCGCACCTGCAGTTCCCACTCCGCAGGTGCGGTTTCACCAGTAGCAACAACACTTCAGCTGTAATTCTTCAACTCCTATTAACCCGTTAACCATCTGAAATCACCCCGAGTCCCTCGGGACCTCAACCAAACATAGAAAAAGGTCATATAACCTGATACAAACTTAGTCGAACCTTCGAATCACTCAAAACAATATCAAAACACCAAATTACACCCGGATTCAAGCCTAAAGAACTTCTGAACTTTTGAATTCCACAAACGACGCCGAAACCTACCAAAACACGTCCGATTGACCTCAAATTTTACACACAAGTAAAAAATGACACCACGAACCTACTCCAACTTCTAAAAATCAAATCCAACCCCGATATCAAAATTTCCACTGCCGGCCAAAATAGCCAAAATTTCCAACTTTCGCCCATTCAAGCCTAATTCTACTACAGACCTCCAAATCACATTCCAGACGCGCTCCTAAGTCCTTAATCACCTAACGGAGCTAACAAAACCATCAAAATTTAAATCCGAGCTCATTTACACATAAATCGACATCCGATCGACTTTTCCAACTTAAGCTCCCAATTAAGAGACTAAGCGTCACAATTTCCTCCGAAACCACTCCGGACCTGAACCAACCAACTCGGTAAGACATAATACAACTGTAGAACACACAAGAAGTAGAAAATAGGGGAACATGGCTATAACTCTCGAAATGACCGGCCGGGTCATTACAAGCACCATATCTTTGACGGAGTAAATTGGCATCAAATGTTATTTGTGGAACCAATCCAAAGTTCTCAAATACTCTACGTACGCCGTGACATGCAAACCACAATCCCTGAAAATATAGATTGATACAATTAAGTAAAACTCGTATTATTAGTATTATAAATGTTACAAGAATAAGAAAAAAGATTGAATTCATACATGCTCTCAGCCTTTTGTTGAGGCATATTCGGAATAAAACAACATCAAAGGGATCAGTTTGTGCCTTGTATGTTGGATCACGAGACCAATCCATGCCTTGCTTATCTATGTAGAAACCACAAACTAATAGGTACAGAGGTATAAGCTTAGCAAGCTTATCTATCTCAATACCCACATAAGCATCATGTCATGCTGATCAGTAGGAGTCATATATGTTGATACATCTCTGCTTAAATGATAAAACTGCCAATATCCAATGAAGTTTGTCCCCCAAGTTGACTGATATCAAGACATTATCAATGGTTGTACATTAGCTAGCAATCTATAGCCCCTTATGTATTCACATACAACATCTTCTTCCGTGGCTACACTTGCATTACTATATGTATCATTATATTTGTCGAATATTTCAGCAACTCTTGTCTTGAATATACAATCAACAATTGTATATTTGAAGTTGGTGATTTGGTTGTACTTGCCCTTCTATCTCATGTAGTAAAATATAATATCAATATGCTGTACATAAAATTGAATACACATCATCAGTACAGTGAATTAAAAAAAATGAAAATAAACTTCATTGAAGAAACTGAATCTATACAGGTATTGTGTATTGAAGAAACCCAACCAAGAACTATATACTGCTGAAAACAAATTGAATATAGTGCATCCAGTTAAATATCTACTGCTGAATACATGTAATTGTTTAACTGTGCATACAGGTAAATACATACTGTTAAAAAAATGCTGCACTAATTAGTGTATACAGTTAAATACATACTGATGAATACATACTACATATAATAAATTGCTATATATAACATTGAAAAATAATGAAGTTTGAGATAAATTGTTATCATTGGCTATAGTGCATACACCAAATACATTGAATTTAATGAAAGTAGAGAAAACACTAACATACCTTGAATATAATATGTTAATGTATTTCTATTAATATAGAATACATATGAATACATTGTGTTCAAAGATATGAATACAATGAATACATAATTTATATGACAAGAACAAAACAGTGAAACACAAAATATTGACAAACCATGTATAAAATATGAAATAAACTGAATGTAAAAGTGTTATATCTTACATTGTCATTCCATAGTTGACCCTCAAATGATAGTAGGTAAAACCAATTTTTTGAAGTGACTTCATGAATTCCAAAATCCAACGGCAGTGTTGACTTGTGTTTCTTGTAATGGTCTTCTTTATCCTTTCTACAAAGATTTGAAAAAAAAACATTATATTCATATAATAATTGATAAAACCCATACATTATAGATCGATAAAAGTAACTTAATTTTGATCATGTTTAGCCAGAAGACCATCACAAACCCATTTCTCAAATTCTTGAATGACTAATGTATGATGTGGGCCCGATATTAAATCATCTTTAAAGGGGTATTTCTTGTCAAATATGACAGTCAACTTTACTGAGGTACCTATAGTTCATCGTCTTCATTAATAGCTACATTTAATTATTGTTATCATAAGGAAATATATCAACACTTTATAAAACATAGCTATTGTATATGTATTTACTAACCGTCCGAGTCGAAGTTTGACTCGTAAGGCGAAGAATACCACCGACTTGGACGTCGAGTCCTATGAGAGGGTAAAGGGGTTGAATCAACAACTTTTTCTACTTGATGTATCACAATTCTCGTCAGTTTTAGGTGGTTTGACAAACGGCATGTAACGACCCGACATGTAGTTTTGGGTATCTGCACTTTGCTCGGTGTTCTGAGGGTTTGAGTATCTCCGTATGATGTATTATGACTTGTGTAAATCGTTGGTGTTGGTTTTCAAGCTATCCGGAATCAATATGGAAAGAATGCACTTCAAGATTTAAGTTCTAAGTTGGAAAAGTTGACCAAGTTTGACTTTTTAGCATTTGACCTCAGAATGGAGTTTTTTCAGTTTCCTTAGCTCCGTTGGGTGATTTTGGACTTGGGAACGCATCCGGATTGTAATTTGGAGGTTCGTAGTTGAATTAGTCTTGAAATGGTGAAAGTTGGATTTGAGAAGTTTGACCGGGAATGGACTTTTTGATATCGGGGTCGAATTCCGATTTTGGAAGTTGGAATAGGTCTGTAATGGAAAGTGTGACTTGTGTGTAAAATTTGAGTCCAGTCTGAGTTGATTTGATATGGTTCGAATGCTCGGTTGCGTTTCTAGAAGTTCTTGAAGTTTAGTTTGATTTTCATGTGTTTTCGTGTCCGATTCGTGGTTTTTGAAGTTATTTTTCATGATTTGAGTGTGCGAGGGAGTTCGTGTTGTGTTTTTAGACTTGTGTGCATATTTGGTTTAGAGCCTCGAGGGCTCGGGTGAGATTCAGATTGGTTTTGGAACGATTTTCATAATCATTGATTTCTGGTTCTGGTGTCATCGCATTTGAGATATTTCTCTCGCAAATGCGACTATCGCAATTGTGAAGCAGCCTCACATTTGCGAAGCTGGGCTGCTGAGGAAAAGACTCGCATTTGTGAGGAATATGATGCTTTTGCGAGGCCTGCTGAATTCACATTTGCGGACTCAGAATCGCTTTTGCGATAAAGACCTGACCTGAGCCTGTTTGCATTTACGATCTAGCAGCCGCTTTTACGAAGGTTGAGTGTTCGCATTTGCCACACTCTGGTCGCATTTGCGAAGGCATCATGGAATTTCATTATTCTCTTTTGTGATAATTTGTTCGCATTTTTCGGGTCGCATTTGCGAACCCCCTGTCACGAATGCGACATCTGTAGCCTATTAAGTGTTGAGAATTTCGAGTTTTTGCTTCATTTTTCATATTTTTGAACCCTATCTTCGAGGTGAGGCTATTCTGAGAGGGGATTTTCATACCAAAACATTGGGTAAGTATATTTAATTAATTTTCAACTATGTTTCATGATTTTATACGAGATTTAACATCAAATTCATGAGAAACCTATGGAAAAATTTGGGAATTTTGTCAAAGTTTTGAAAAATGAAAATTTAGGATTTGAGAGTCGATTAGGACTCGAATTTGAAAACAAAACACATATTTGCACTCGTGAGGCTATGGGCAGTCATGACCTACCCTTGGACCCGGGTCGGCCCGAGGTTTGACTTTTGTTGACTTTTTAAAAATTGAATTGTAATGACCCGGCCGGTCGTATCGAGAGTTTAGCCTAGTTTCCCCCATTTCTGCTTCATTTTATGTGGTTCAGCTTCATTTATATGTGTTGGGTCGGTTGGTTCGGGTTTAGAGTGGTCATGGTGAGCATTGAGGCAATTAGTCTCTCAAGGTAGCTTAATAGTTGAGAAAGTTAACTGAGAGTTGACCTATTGGTAAACGACCTTAGAATGCGGATTTTATCGCTTGGATAGCTTCGTTAGGTGATTTGGGACTTAGGAGTGTGTTCGAAATGGAGTTTTGATGTCCGGTGTAGAATTAGGCTTGAATTGGCAAAAATTAATTTTTGGCAATTTTCGATCAGTAGAAAATAGGCTATCGGGGTCAGAATGGAATTCCAGAAGTTGGAACAGGTCCGTAATGTCATTTTGAGTATGTGTGCAAAATTTCAGGTCAATCAGAGGTGTTTTGGTTGGTTTCGGCGTAGTTGGCGAAATTTGGAAGTTTCAATGCTCATAAGCTTGAACTTGATGTGATTTTGGTGTTTTCGTGTTGTTTTTGGTGTTTTGATGGATCGACTAAGTTTGAATGATGTTATGGGATATGATGGTATGTTTGGTTGAGGTTCCGAGGGCCTCAGGTGTGTTTCGGGTGGTTAACAGACCAACTCTTGGCTTGAAAAGTGGGCAGATTTTTGCTGATGTGAGATTCTGGTATCCTTCTACGCGATCATTGGAGGATGTTTGCGATCGCGTAGAGTAAAAGAGTGGGGCAGGAATTTTTTCTTTATGCGATCACGTGGTTAGGATTGCGATCGCATAGTTTTGTCAGGAAAGGTAGTGCGATCGCGTGGGTATTTCTGCGATCGCATAGAGTATTTTGCGGCGCGTGTGTGGGGTGGAGAATTGTTCTATGCGATCGCGTGTATTGGTATGCGATCACATTGGTTGGTTGGTCTGTGCATCCGATCGCGTGCAAAGGGTCGCGATCGCAGTGAAGAAAATTTAATGGCTGGGCAGAATGTTTTAAAAGGCTATTTGTGCGAGGATAGCTCATTTTTGCACTATTGTTTACGAGTTGGGAGCCCTTTTGAGAGGGTTGAAGAGAAAATTGAAGAGAATCACTTGGAGGTAAGGTTTTGAACTTCATAACTCGTTTATATGTCAATTTCTAAGTAATTAAACCATAGAATTTGCTGGAATTAAACCCAAATTGGGGAAGAAGGGTGCATGAGAAATTGATTTTTCTTTTGAGGATTTGAGTGCGCGATTTTGGTCCGATTTTAGTGTTCTTGGTATGTATAGAATCGCGAGAGGACGAGGATTCTAATAATGCAAATTTTATCGGATTCCGAGATGTGGGCCCGGGGCTCAGGTTTGGCCGAATTTCGATGTTCTTGTATAATTTGATTATTTTCGATTGGGTTGTGTTCCTTGAGTATATAATAATGATGTTGAACTGGTTTTGGCTAGATTCGGAGCAATCAGAAGCCAATTTGAGGGGCAAGAGCATTGCGGACTATTGTGGTGGCCCNGATGACGAGTATGTGGCGCGTACTGATTTTTGGATTGGACTAGGTCCTCTCCGCGGCAACTAATGAGTTGCTTATTTTACTCAAAACCTTATGTTAAACTATGTTCTAAAGATTTGTTGAAGTATTTGGGCTATAAGCCGTGTTTGGGTCCTTGTGCCGACTTTTTTAGACCCCTTGGGGGCCTTTTACTGTTGTTTTTCCTCACTATGTATTGATGATTTCACTCAGCTGCATTGTGCTTACTGTTTTCTAAACTCAATATGATTTACACTACTTGAGATTTGAAATGATGTTTTGGGTCGAGTACCCTGTTTTACTGATTCGCCCGAGGGGCCTTTGGAGTGGTTCTGCTGAGTGTGGATGAGGGCCTGAGTGATGGTGAGGTGCTGAGTGATATTAGAGTTTGGACNCATATTTCTCACTGATTTTAGAATGGCGCACATGTCGGATGATGAGTATGTGGCGCGTACTGATTTTTGGATTGGACTAGGTCCTCTCCGCGAAAACTAGTGAGTTGCTTATTTTACTCAAAACCTTATGTTAAACTATGTTCTAAAGATTTGTTGAAATATTTGGGCTATAAGCCGTGTTTGGGTCCTTGTGCCGACTTGTTTAGACCCCTTGGGGGCCTTTTACTGTTGTTTTTCCTCACTATGTATTGATGATTTCACTCAGCTGCATTGTGCTTACTGTTTTCTAAACTCAACATGATTTACATTACTTGAGATTTGAAATGATGTTTTGGGTCGAGTACCCTGTTTTNGAAGCCAATTTGAGGGGCAAGAGCATTGCGGACTAGTGTGGTGGCCCGGTAGAGGTAAGTAATGGTTATAAATCTTGTCCTGAGGGTATGGAACCCCGAACTACATATTTCTCACTAATTTTAGAATGGCGCACATGTCGGATGATGAGTATGTGGCGCGTACTGATTTTTGGATTGGACTAGGTCCTCTCCGCGAAAACTAGTGAGTTGCTTATTTTACTCAAAACCTTATGTTAAACTATGTTCTAAAGATTTGTTGAAATATTTGGGCTATAAGCCGTGTTTGGGTCCTTGTGCCGACTTGTTTAGACCCCTTGGGGGCCTTTTACTGTTGTTTTTCCTCACTATGTATTGATGATTTCACTCAGCTGCATTGTGCTTACTGTTTTCTAAACTCAACATGATTTACATTACTTGAGATTTGAAATGATGTTTTGGGTCGAGTACCCTGTTTTACTGATTCGCCCGAGGGGCCTTTGGAGTGGTTCTGCTGAGTGTGGCTGAGGGCCTGAGTGATGGTGAGGTGCTGAGTGATATTAGAGTTTGGGTTGAAGGAGCCCCTCCAGAGTCTGTATACACCCCAGTGAGCACACCGAGTGCCGAATGACAAGTGATTGGGAGGCATGAGTGACTGTGAGGCATGCCCGAGGGGCTGATTATGATACATGTTTTGCCCAAGGGGCTACTTATGATTTTACTACTTTCACTATGAGTTTATGAAACATGTTTTGCCCGAGGGGCCTCTTTATGATTCATTTCATTTTCATACTAACCTTTCGGTTTGAAGTTGTTGATAATATACATTTTCCAAAGGATTTTTCTGAAGTTGGTTTTAAGGCATGATGATTTCATATATCTATGTTTATACTGTCTGAAAGTAAGGTTGTGTATATTGTGAATTGATGACATTGATTTTATGTGTTTCTTGTTGCTCAGACCTGATTTATTTTCATTACTACTGAGTTGGTGTACTCACATTACTCCTTGCACCTTGTGTGCAGATCGAGGTGTTAGGGCAGGGTGAGTTGTCTATCTGTTCCAGAGATTCTCGGAGGTTTGCGAGGTAGTTGTATCCGTCCGTAGTCCTGCTCCCTCTCCTGCTTACTATTATAGAATTTATTTTCGTTTGAGTTGTATATTTTATGTAGATGCTCATGACCAGTGACTCCGGGTTCTCGGGGGGTTGTATTTAATATTCAGTATAGCTTTAATTGTTTTATAAATTTTTAAAGTAAGACTTTATGGGTAGTCAGTATAGTAAAGATGTAAATGGAAGCTTATTATGATTCGAGTGTAGTTTTGGCTGGCCTAGTTCCACGATAGGCGCCATCACGACTGGCTTA
This sequence comes from Nicotiana knightiana, assembly GCA_005239525.1. NCBI lineage: Eukaryota > Viridiplantae > Streptophyta > Magnoliopsida > Solanales > Solanaceae > Nicotiana > Nicotiana knightiana. Next base: position 29,338 of record ML419239.1, on the reverse strand, counting down.
GATTTGGGGTCGTGACAGTTTGGTATCAGAGCGCTAGGTTACATAGGACTCACCGGTCATGAGCAGGTTTAGTAGAGTCTTGCGGATCGGTACGGAGACGTCTGTACTTATCTTCGAGAGGCTGCGGAACCCTTAGGAAAATCTCACATTTTTAAAATTCTTGTCGTGCGAATCCATTGTATTCAGCCAAGAGCGTAACTCTTGAATTTCTTGCATGTATTCGAGAGCACACGGGAGCGCCTAGTATCAGCTGTGCATCGACGACTTGTGGCTTTCATGGATGAGATGTGATATTGGCATGTTGGTAATGGGCCAGTATGGAGGACTTGAGGCCGAATTTATTCTGTGGCTTGATTGCTGAGATTTTCGTTGTGTGGGAACATGTAACTGGGGACTTGTATGCCCATTTGTGTTCTTGTTGATGAGAATTGGTGACTAAGATGCCTATGTGGTGGGTGTGATTTGACGGTTAGATGTGTTCAGACTGTGATTTGTGACAAAAAGGTTGGCTGGAATGTGGCTAGATTTATTGAGTGTTCGATTTCTGTCTCGATTTGGTGTATGGACTAGAGTTGTGAATATGTTGGAAGACCTCTCATGTTGTGTAGTTGTGGAGTGAAACGGATTTCTCTGTTGGGTTATGAGTCCTTGTGATGTCTTTGAGTTGATCGTTTGCCCTAGTAACGTTCATGTATTTCATTGACGGTGTATTCTAGCTGTATTAGCACTCCTTGTTATTGTATTCATTGATGGCGTCCTGGCATATTCGCGTAGCCGGAAGTAGCATACTCAGTATCTGAGGATGGCATTATAAGGATTCAGGGAGGAAAGGCTCTATGCCAATTCTCCGAGTGTGAATTTTGGCTCGGTTCAGTAGCATTCTTGGGACACGCGGTGTCCAGTGAGGGTATCCATGTGGTCAGACATGTGTTGGTAGAGCTTCCAGAAGCTCGAGATTTATGTGACCACCGCTCCAGTGCTAGTTCTGCCATCAGCTTCAGGTTTTTTTACCGCGTATTGTGGTGCCTCGAGGGTAGGCGTTGGTTGTGTTGAGATGCAGGAAGGTGTAGTGATTGCGTGATAGTTCTGGTCTTCAGAGGTGTATGTAGAGATAACACTTGAGGCTAAGAGGGAAGAGGTATCTCCTGCGGGTTGTCCTAGGGTGTGTGGTCCCTATGTAGTTCGGTAATAAGTCCTCTCTACCAGTAAATGATATATGTGGTAATTTGAGTTTAGATCGCTTGTGGAAGTTGGCGTGACTATTCCAATGGTGGATGCGAGATTGGCAATTGATTTGAGTGTTAGATGGTTTGGATCATATAAGCTTATGGAGGATTTAGTTGAATCCCACCACAACATGGTGGTAGTGATAATGTGTGGGCATAGTCTTGTTTTTTTTTATCATTGGCTTTGAGCCAAGTGGGGGAGTTCGTTATTGATAAGTTGATTACATGATTATGTGTGGTATTGGTCTCAGTTCGAGGTATATCAATAAATCAGTTATGACCTGCAGGTATGGGATCTGGGAATGTCACGAGTAAGGGAAATTTCTTCGATATAAGTTGTAATGTACTCTGTTGGGTAATTGGGTTCTATTGAATGATTTAGTGGAAATTGTAAAAGGTGTAGTGTGTGCAGTGTATGAATTTACTTGTGGCTTCAAGTGAGTGGATTACTTTCCTTGTATGTTAGTGTGCAAACGGGTCAGGTCGATTCTGTCTCATTAGTCAGTGTGCTTGAGATTTACGTTAGAGGTTGTCAAGACTTGTGGTATTCTACATCATCATGGGTTCTACATATCGGTATCAGGAAGGTGAAGGTAATGGCTTTAGATACACCGGAAGTATCTTTAGGGTAAGTTTTTCTAATGTGGTGCATTTGGGGATGATTGAGGGAGTATTCAGTCGCTTATGGGCCTTAGACGGTATGGTTTTATGCTTGGGTCGCGTGTGGTGAGTCGGGGTTGAAAATTGTGGTATTACGGTAGGGAAATGTATCAATTTGAAGGTAAGTCAGAAGGAACTTGGGTAAATAGGGCAACTTGGTAATAGGACGGATCGGCATGGTAAGGGATACAATTAGTTGTTTGGGTGTTCTTAAGGTGACGAGTTTTTCGGGTGTTTCTTAGCAACCGCTCTTGGATTTTTGGTGGCCTGCGTAGCTTGGTTGAGTTAGAAGAATTCAATCCTGATGGTTGGGTGTTGCGCAAATGGGACTTCGGATAGCTCCTGATGGTTTCTACCTCGGTTAAGGGTGCATATTTTCTTATGGCGTGTAGTGAGTTTGTTTCTAAATGGGATCAAATGGAAATTCTTGGCTAGTTGGGTACGTAGTTGCTTGTGGCTCGAAAGGGACCATGGAGTTCCCGTATTTTTCCTAGGTTGGCATGGCATGTGCGGTATGTTGGGTAGAGTTGAGATTTGCATATGTGAGGTCACGGTTCGGTTTTGGAAAGAAGGTCATAAATTCTTAAGCAGCATGGGAAATTTAGGATGACTAGGTAGATGATATCAATAATTGGTACGACGTGATGAGGGTATATATATTTCAGAAAGAGCAATGGGTTTGAGTTAAGGGTACTTCATTGGTATCGCGGCGCCCTGTTGTTGGATCAACTGTTAATATTCAAGGTTGCTTGGTGAACGGAAGAATTATAGGGGTACCCCCATGGAATCAGTGAGTATTTGGGATGTGTTATGTATTCGAGCGGTGGAGTTGTGATCAGATATGGTAATCCGTACATTTCATGGACTTCGAGATTGAGAGTTCTCATAAACATGATATTTGTGGAAGTGAACTGTGAAGATGCGAGCTGAGCTAGTCAGATGTTAGTATGTACCATGATTATGTCATTATGAACTTTTCGGTAAGTTGTCTACCTATTTTGGGTGATCAGAGCTAATTTAGGGTCATTGGTAGGCTAATATGGGTGCGTGTTCTTCACCTGGTAGGAGTTGTTGGCTCCGAATTTCTATTATTGAGGAAGGTACCATTCGATCGTGATTGAGTTTATTCATGTTCTAGAGTGATCTATGAGTTACCCTTCGGTGTTGCGAGGAGTGGTGATTATTGGTTATATGCACTTATGGTGCGGTTCTAATTGGGCTTTATAGCTAGATTTGAGTAAGTAAGTAATTGGGTGTTGCGGGATTGAGGCGTGTTGGTTACATACCTTCTGTTTCGGGTGGCATGGTATCGTCCGATTTTCCCCGTGGTTATGGAAATGCACTTTGAGTACTTTATGTCGAATTTCGAATGGTTATTGATTTTTGGGCAAGGTGTCTTGAAATATTTCAAGTGGACCAGCAGTTGGATGAGATCGCATAGTGTAGTAGAGTTATGTAGGGGTATGACCTTTGGTATCAGATTCATGTGTTTTTGATTTTTACGGTGTGTGCCAGGCTATTAGTGTGATATGGTGATGGTAATTGTTAATGTCATGATAGTCCTCTCGTGTGTATCTTTTATATAATTTGATTACATTGGGAAGTTTCTGATAAGTGCACGAGTTGCACATGTTTTGGCTTCGAATTGTATCGAGGTGTCGTGTCTTCAGGGTGGTTGTGATGGATGAGAAGAGGTCATTGGACCTAGAATGAACGTTTTCAGAATTTTCTACAGCATAGTTGGAAGGACAAATATCGGGAGTCGGCTTAGAAATTTTCTATAATTCCTGTTTGGGAAGAGAGAGTTTCATGTCTGACTGACCGGACGAATGGTTGTTAGTTCTACGTGCTTCTTTCATCATCGGCAGTATATGGAAGTGTTAGAGCGAGGAATTTCTTGATAAAAGGTTATATACCGGTATTGGGTTGTTCTGAGCAGTTATTGTGGTTAAGAGTTATTGCTATGAGTGTTGGAGTCATGCAGTGTATTATGTGATTTCATCTGGGGTATGTATATGGCTTGATTCAGCATGTTCAGACTTGTTCAGTTTATAGTTATGGAAATTTTGACCTTGTATATCATTTCAGAAGTGGGAATTTGGTTCTAAGGTTTATAGGCCAAGATTTGGATTTCAAAATTTCAACGGTATTGTGCTATTGGACCTATATGGGATAGGGTGATGTGGAATCACCCCCGGGTATGTGCATGGTAAGCTACATAACAGTTTGATGGTGTTGGAGAAAAACTCTTGGCACGTTCGAGGACGAACGTATGTTTAAGTGGGGGAGGATGTAACGACCCGAACGGTCGTTCCGAGAGTTTAGCCCCATTTCCCCCGTTTCTGCTTCATTTTATGTGGTTCAACTTCATTTATGTGTGTTGGTTCGGTTGGTTTGGGTTCAGAGTGGTCATGGTAAGCATTGAGACAATTAGTCTCTCAAGGTAGCCTAATAGTTGAGAAAGTCAACTGAGAGTTGACCTATTGGTGAACGATCTCGGAATGCGGATTTTATCGCTCGGATATCTTTGTTAAGTGATTTGGGACTTAGGAGTGTGTTCGGAATAGAGTTTTGATGTCCGGTGTAGAATTAGGCTTGAATTGGCGAAAGTTAGTTTTTGGCGATTTCCGGTCGGCAGTGGAAAATAGTCTATCGGGATCGGAATGGAATTTCGGAAGTAGGAATAGGTCCATAATGTCATTTTGAGTATGTGTGCAAAATTTCAGGTCAATCGGAGGTGTTTTGGTTGGTTTCGGCGTAGCTGGCGAAATTTGGAACTTTCAAAGCTCATAAGCTTGAACTTGATGTGGTTTTGGTGTTTTCGTGTTGTTTTTGGTGTTTCGAAGGCTCGAATAAGTTTGAATGATGTTATGGGATATGATGATATGTTTGGTTGAGGTCCCGAGGGCCTCGGGTGTGTTTCGGGTGGCTAACGGACCAACTCTTGGCTTGAAAACTGGGCAGGTTTTTGCTGGTGTGAGGTTCTGGTTTCCTTCTACGCGATCGCGGGATTTGCAATCGCGTATAGTAAAAGATTGGGCCATGCATTTTTTCTTAATGCGATCGCGTGGTTAGGATTGCGATCGCATAGTTTGGTCAGGAAAGGCAGTGTGATCGCGTAGAGTATTTTGAGGCGCGTGTGTGGGGTGGAGAATTGTTCTATGCGATCGCATGTATTGGTCTGCGATCACATTGGTTGGTTGGTCTGTGCATCGCGGTCGCGTGCCAAGGGTCGCGATCGCAGTGAAGAAAATTTAATGGCTGGGCTGAATGTTTTAAAAGGCCATTTGTGCGAGAATAGCTCATTTTTCCACCATTGTCGACGAGTTGGGAGCTCTTTTAAGAGGGTTGAAGAGGAAATTGAAGGGAATCACTTGGAGGTAAGGTTTTGAAATTCATAACTAGTTTATATGTGGATTTCTAAGTAATTAAACCATAGAATTTGCTGGAATTAAACCCAAATTGGGGAGGAAGGGTGCATGGGAAATTGATTTTTCTTTTGAGGATTTGAGTGGGCGATTGTGGTCCGATTTTAGTGTTCTTGGTATGTATATAATCATGGGAGGACGAGGATTGTAATGATGAAAATTTTATCGGATTCCGAGACGTGGGCCCGGGTCTCAGGTTTTGCCGAATTTCGAGATTCTTGTATAATTTGATGATTTTCGATTGGGTTGTGTTCCTTGAGTATATAATAATGATGTTGAACTGGTTTTGGCTAGATTTGGAGAAATCGGGAGCCAATTTGAGGGGCAAGATCATTGCGGACTAGTGTGGTTGCCCGGTAGAGGTAAGTAATGGTTATAAATCTTGTCCTGAGGGTATGGAACCCCAGACTACATATTTCTCACTGATTTTAGAATGGCGCACATGTCGGATGACGAATATGTGGCGCGTACTGATTTTTGGATTGGACTAGGTCCTCTCTGCGGCAACTAATGAGTTGTATATTTTACTCAAAACCTTATGTTAAACTATGTTCTAAAGATTTGTTGAAATATTTGGGCTATAAGCTGTGTTTTGGGCCTTGTGCCGACTTGTTTAGACCCCTTGAGGGCTTTTTACTGCTGTTTTTCCTCACTATGTATTGATGATTTCACTCAGCTGCATTGTGCTTACTGTTTTTGAAACTCAGCATGATGTACACTACTTGAGATTTGAAATGATTTTTTGGGTCGAGTACACTATTTTACTGATTCGCCCGAGGGGCCTTTTGAGTGGTTCTGCTGAGTGTGGCCGAGGGCCTGAGTGATGATGAGGTGCTGAGTGATATTAGCGCTTGGGCTGAAGGATCCCCTCCGGAGTCTGTATACACGCCCAGCAAGCGCACCGAGTGCTGAGTGCCGAGTGACGAGTGATTGGGAGGCATGAGTGATTGTGAGGCATGCCCGAGGGGCTGATTATGATACATGTTTTGCCCGAGGGGCTACTTATGATTTTACTACTTTCACTCTGAGTTTATGAAACATGTTTTGCCCGAGGTGCCTCTTTATGATTCATTTCATTTTCATACTAACCTTTCGGTTTGAAGTTGTTGAAAATATACATTTTCCAAAGGATTTTTCTGAAGTTGGTTTTAAGGCATGATGATTTCATATATCTATGTTTATACTGTTGGAAAGTAAGGCTGTGAATATTTTGAATTGATGACATTGATTTTATGTGTTTCTTGTTTCTCAGACCTGATTTATTTTCATTACTACTAAGTTGGTGTACTCACATTACTCCTTGCACCTTGTGTGCAGATCCAGGTGTTAGGGCAGGGTGAGCTGTCTATCTGTTCTAGAGATTCTCGGAGGTTTGCGAGGTAGCTGCATGCGTCCGCAGTCCTGCTCCCTCTCCTGCTTACTATTATAGAATTTATTTTCGTTTGAGTTGTATATTTTATGTAGATTGTCATGACCAGTGACTCCGGGTTCTCGGGGTGTTGTATTTAATATTCAATATAGCTTTAACTGTTTTATAAATGTTTAAAGGAAGCCTTTATGGGTAATCAGTATAGTAAATATGTAAATGGAAGCTTATTATGATTCGAGTGTAGTTTTGGCTGGCCTAGTTCCACGATAGGTGCCATCACGAATGGCTTAGATTTGGGGTCGTGACATGAATAAAATCACAGCTTTATTAATTGAAATTATTTTCTCTTGCATTGTGTAATGCATTCAAGTCGTTTTTGGCTAGACTGAGTCGAGCAGAGGAAAATTTTTAGAGGAAAAGGCTAAGTTGAGTTTTGAGTTAGCCAAATCGAGGTAAGTATTTTGCCTAACTTTGTTGAGGGAATTTTTTCATCCTATTTGCCATTGTTTGCTATATGCGGGGGTGATACATATGTGAGGTGACAAGCATATATGTATGTGCCGGGGTTAATCATGCTCGGGGGTAGATGATATTATAATTGTGTCTTGGAGAATTATGTAACTTCCTTGCTTTATGCCTTTACTTGATTTACATATATTAAGAACATAGTATAAAATGTTAGAAATAAAGATCTAGCCTAAGAACTTGATCAAATTGGATAGAATTTTGGGAATACATTGATGTGTGTTGTTTGGTCATCTCTATGCGCGATCACTACTATATTGCTATGGCTGATACTTTGAGATGCTGGATTCTATACCTGTGATGCTAATGAATTGTGATATTTATGGAAGTACTTGCATTATATGTCCCTTGAGGGTTCATTGAATCACTGTTGGCTTGTAAAGCAGTAATTGAGAACGTGTTTGGAATATTCGTTCATCACTCTCCTCGATGTTATATATACTTCCTGCCTTACCATTTTATTGATATTCATATGCTTGGTAAGGAAGAGTGTAAATAATGAAGGGTGATGCCGTGCCATTTTATATTCATTATCATGTGAGGAAGAGTGTAAAGCACGAAGGGTGATGCTGTGCCATTTTATATTCATTATTATGTGAGGAAGAGTGTAAAGCAAGAAGGGTGATGTCGTGCCATATCATTGAGAGTGTAAAGCACGAAGGGTGATGTCGTGCCATATTATTGAGAGTAAAACCACGAAGGGTGATGCCGTTCCATGTTATTGAGAGTAAAAGCACGAAGGGTGATGTCGTGCCATGAGTAAAAGCACGAAGGGTGATGTCGTGTTATTGCATTTATACTTTTATACTTTTGTATCATTGTGAGGTCATGGCACGATGGGTGTTTTCGTGCAAGTGAGGACGAGAGACATGCATTATGTTATGATATTCTTTTCTTGTATATATCTTCATGTCTTACCTTGAATTGTTGCTTTCGTATTTATGGTTCTTATGTGTGACCTGTCGTCACTGTTCTGTCTTTATTCTCTATCTCAATCGTTGTTGTGTTGCCTATGCCTTCTATTTTTTTAACTTGTAAACACCATACTTACTTCCTGCTGTTATGATTGCATCCATGTAATATCTGTTTTGTTGCACTTAGGCACGAGTCTTCTCCCATGTTGGCCATTCATGCTCTATTTGTTGCATTATCAAGAACATGCATCCCTATCCCCTTCTCTTATTTGTATGTCCATCTTCACGCCTCCATCATGCTAGTTAGATGAAATTATAACCTTTTCCCTAACTGTGGTCATTAATTCTATGCTCTTTGCTTAGTCTGTTACTGATGTTCTTCGCAACAATCCCGTTTATTATTACTGCTTGCATATTCCCTTCCTTGTCATTTCTATTATCGGTATTTCTATCATTTGTTTGGTACTGTTTTACGCATATATGGTGAGGATGAGATAAATGCACGGAGGGTGTTGTCGTGCCATTAGATTTGATGTCTTGAGTACTTCTTTCACACTATGAAAGTTTTGAGGTAATTGTTGTGGTTCATGGGCTTTCGTTCTAAGGAAAGGGCCGGTTAAAGTGTTGGAAACTGTTGAATTGTGATTCTATTTGGTACTCTTTTATTGTTTTGTACAGTTGCATTGTCTACTCTATTCTATTATTCTGTCGCATAGTTCTATTGCTAGCTTATATTATACTGTTTATTAAATGAGTGTCTTTTAACTAAAAGCCTCGTCACTACTTCGACGAGGTTAGTCAAGATACTTACTGTCGGTTGTACTGATACTGCACTTCTGCACACCCTGTGCAGACTATTGGAGCGGAGCTGCTGAAGAAGTCGGGGCTGACCTGGAAGATGTTCATGTATTCTGAATAGAAGCTGCCACTAGTCCTTGGTAGTTTTAGACATTATTAATCTGTTCATGTAGTTTTCCAACATATCGTGTGATTATCTATATTTGCTTTGTGAATTCTAAATCCTAGAAGTTCATGATTCGTACTACCAGTTCTTGGGGTAAAAATTGTAAAAATTCAAATAAATCCTAATTTATTTTTCTTTAAGTTCATTTGGTTTGTTTTTTTGTTAATTGGCTTACCTAGCGGGTCAAGTTAGGTGCCATCATGACCTGTGATTTTGGGTCTTGACACGGCACCTCCGATGGAGTAGGCTCTTCCTATCTTACTTCACCACATACAGGATTAACCTCAGTAGATGCATCTAATATGTCACTAGATACAAGATTAACCTCATTAGCTTGTGGGGGTTCATAGTCATGAATGTCGACGTTCAACTTTCTTTCCATAACCTTATAATACCCAATAAAATATATTAATATAGCACACGTTTTACAGAATTGTATTTGTCAGATTAGTAAAAAAAAATTCTTCACAAATTCATAGTAGGCTTATAGACTTGTATTCTGAATAAGGTATTTTGCTGTATTCTTGAATAAAATGAAGAATATTAAAGTTTGTTTTACCATATATATTTATTCACATCATGAATACAGATATAACATTGTGTTTACATGTATATAATTGTATTATGAATCATGTATGTTGTTGTATACATGATTAAACTGAAGAACTATAAATGTTGTTTTGCAATATGTATTTATTAAATCATTAATACATATTTAACAATCGTTAGTGTGCGACTCCATAGGTTCAATACTAAGTCGGTAGTAAATTTATCATACCAATATACTAATCAAGGGTGGCGTCTAGCAAGACATCTTAACAATCGGATAGCATGAAATATACAATTTACTCTCAAGAACCAGTAGAAGAATAATGTAGTATTCCTTCTATCTTTATAGCTCCGAGTCACCCTAGGATATGGTTCAACTGTCAAATCCTAATAGGCGACTAACTATGTGTTCATGTCAAATATAATCGACAATTGAATGGCCTAAGAAACTCTTTTCTTCTCTCATTCAATTGCCCTGGCCAAGGTATTAATTTGGTAATTTATAATTCATGACAACATGGAGCTTAAACTCATTACCAAGATTTGACAGATTCCATCTTGATCAATCACTAATTCTACAAGCATTTAATCGTACCCAATATCCTTTCACCTATCGCCCTAGGACCATAGTCTCTAGTATCAAAGCACAATAAATAACTTGTCAATTACTATGATGATTTTAGGTCAAAGGAAACTCTTACATCACATTATTCAACATAATATCCTATTGGCAGTTTAAGATAATGTCACGACCCGAATCCTAATCCAGGTCGCGATGACGCCCAACACTGTAGTCGGGCAAGCCAGCATCAATTTACTAGTGAGTTTCATTTAATTTACCAAGACATCTCCAACACTTACTTGGTTTAAATTTAAAACATTAGGAACAACGAATAACTTAGGAAACTTTAAGTAGAAATAACCGTAAGAGTCATAATTTAATAATTACATCCCAAAAGAATAGTCTACTAACGTGTGTTCCAGAAACTAGTGTCACAAGTCTACAAGCATCTAGTAGAGTAAGATCAAAAGGGATAAAAGTCTGTCCTACTGCCTGAGAAAAATATAGACAGAAATAGAAAAAAAAGAAAGAAAAGCTCCAAGGTGCTGCTGGAAGTCGTCAAGAGAAGCAGCTCACCGTGAAGCCTCGACCAGGTATAAATCAGGAACGAACTCTGGACTGGTACGTAGATCCACCTACCTCAGAACCTGTACAATTAAGTACAGAGTGTAGCATGAGTACATAAATAATATGAACCCAGTAAGTATCCCGCCTAATCTCGAAGAAGTAGGGACGAGAGGTCGACGTGACACTTACTAGGGTGAAAATAATATGTTTAAAGTAAAATTTGAGGAAGATAACATGTATGCATGGGTAGTAAAGCAATAAATATTGAATATCACCAAAAAATTTAATTACGTGGTGAAGCACTAACATACAAGTTTTCAATTCGTCTCCCCCGATATCTATCAGTTTTCAGCTATGAAAATATCAAGCAATAGCATGCGCCTAATGGGTTGAGGAAAAACGGCCTGGGCCAACATCATAAAAATAACTATGCACTACCGAAAGGTCGAACGACGCGAACCATAGATGCATATATTAACATGTCGTGGCGTACGGCCCGCTCCCATGAGAGTAGTGGAAGAAATCACCCCGCTCGCGGAATATAAATTGTGAAGCGGTCACACATAAGCATACACATTCAAACAGTCCACTCCGACTATCTAGGGAAAACAATTACCCAAGAAATGACAATTTCTCTGTTAATAGTCACAAAGATAGTATTTAAATCTTTTGTAGAAATTCATTTGCCAAGTTCGATAAGGTTTAAAATTTTTTAAATTTATCAGTAAAGAGCCACGACCCAAAATCCCAACCTTAAGGATCGTGATGGCGCCTAACACCATACTTTCTAGGCAAGCCAATGTTAGAATTCGATTAACCACTTCCCATTATTTATCCATTTAGACATAATAAAATAATCTATAGTAAATGGAGTCTATTGGATTTTAATGAATGATTCCCAATATAATAAAGAGAAATAAACAATTAATTAATTAAAACGAGCCACGAAACTAATCATATAAATGAATCTAGAACTACCCCAGAGTATGGTGTCACAATTCACGAACTACTAAAGAATACTACAAATAATGGCTGAAAGATATAGTGTAACGGTTCTGAATGATATAAAGCAGTGTATGTAATAATAGGAGAAGACTCTCGGAATCTGCGAACGCCGGCAGATGTACCTCGTGTCTCCAAATGAATCGGGTGGTCGTCATGAAATCCTCTATTGCTGACTAGCACCTGGGTCTGTGCAAAAGAGCACAGAGTGTAGTATCAGTACTACCGACCCTTTGTACTGATTAAGTGCTGAGCCTAACCTCGGCGAAGCAGNCGAGCCTAACCTCGGCGAAGTAGTGACGAGGCTAAGTCGGGCTTCAACAATATAATCGATAACAACAATAAATAATAAAGCCAGCAGGAAGTCTAAACAAATAAATAAATAAATGCTGCAACAAAATAAATCAACTCAGCTATAACCAATTCTCAACCAACTCTTCAAATTCCAAACTTTAACTTTGAATAAAAGTAGTGCCAAAATATGAAAATAGTAATATAAAATAGAAAGTTTCAAATCTTTGTTTTTCAAAAAAAACAAAACAGTAAAAATAAACATTTAGCTTTTCAAATCTTTATTTCCTTTGAAAATCAGTAAAAAATATAAATGTCCTCCCTTATTGCTCCTTGTTGCGGCGTGCAACCCGCTACCACCTGCCCTCCCTTATTTCTCCTCCCTAAAATATTAACCTTATTACTCCTGTTGCGGCGTGTAACCTGATTCTACCTGTCCACCCTTATCACTCCTTGTTGCAGCGTGTAACCCGCTCCCATCAGACATATCATATCAATTTATTTAAGATTTCAAAAATTCAGGCCAAGCCTTTCACAATACTTTTTCCGCAACAATTATAAATAATAAACTGCATTATTCTCATAACTTCATCAATAACCTCTCAATCATGAAACCAACATGAATATCAAATATAAATACCTTTAATTCATACAAACAATACCAAACCTCTCAACCATGTTTATATCACCAGGAAACCAACTCAAACAACCAATACTCTTTCCAAATAGTCACAACAATAATTAACAACAATTCAACAAGGCCAAATAGTCATAGAAACAATAATGAACATATAACAGTTAAGACAATGATCAAATAAGTGGGGAATGGGAAAGAATCTTGTTTAACAGACAATTTGGGTGGTTCATAGATACTCGTCACCACACCTATACACCACGCCCATGCATTTCACATAGCAAACAAGTGGGGAGTCTTATTCCCTCAAGCCAAAGTTAGACCAAACACTTACCTCAATTCCGCAGGCCATTCACTGCTCAATTATTGCCTTTCCCTTTGAATTCACCTCTAAATTGCTTGAATATAATCAAAATTAACTTAATATCATTAAATAATGCTAAAGGAACTAACTTTATTGAAAAATATAATTTTTCCTAAGTTTTCTCAAAAAAAGTCAAAACCCGATCCCGGGCCTGCTTGGTCTAAACTCAGGGTTCGGACCAAATTACATTCATCCATTCACCCATTCACCCAAATATGCTATTAGTTTTGAAATCCGACCTTAATTTGATATAAAAATTTGATTTTTACAAGTGATACAAAATAGTAAGGAATTGAAAGAACAAGGTTTGAAATTGATTACCTATGAATTGGGGATGAAGACTGCTGAAGAAAAATCATTTTTAGGGCTGGAACTTCGAAAATTTGGAGAAGAAAGTGTTCTGCCCGTTCTTTAACAAGTATTTATATTAGCTTGGCTGGGAAACTGTGCGATCGCGGATAAAGATGTGTGATCGAACTGGGTAAGGAAAATTGGGTTGTGCGATCGCGGGAGAAAGAGTGCAATCGCACAGGGTATGGAACTTTGGGTTGTGCGATCGCGGGAGAAAGAGTGCAATCGCACAATAAAAATTTTGGGCCCCCCGGAGCTTGCACTGTGCGATCGCGGATAAGGCCTTGCGATCGCAAAGGATTCCAAACAGGCCTTCTAAATTTACTTTGGGCTATCACGGACTTTCCTATGCGATCGCACAGAGCAATTACCTGGACACCAGAAAACTTAAAATCAGCAATTACTTCAAGTGCAAAAACATCCTGTGGCCTACCCGAAACTCACCCGAGCCCTCGGGGCTCTAAACAAATGATGCACGCAAGTCTAAAAATATCATACGTACTTGCCCTTGCGATAAAATCATGAGAGTAACATGTAAATTATATGAAAAAAACCTCAAAACTCATCATTTTCATCAAAAACTCTTAAAGTTCATAACTTCTCAACCGGATGTTCGAATCACGTCAAATGACCTCCGTTTTCACCAAATTTCACAGTTAACCTCTAAATATCATAACAAAGCTGTACCGGGCTCCAGAACCAAAATACGTACCCGATATCAATGATTTTTAGCATTATTTCTTTTCTTTAATTCATGAACATTTCAGCAAAATAATTTTTTTCAAAAATTGATTTCTAAGGCTTGGGACCTCGGAATTCATTTTCGAGCATACGCGTGAGTCCCATATTTTACTGCGGACCTCCCAGGATCATCAGAACACAATCCGGGTCTGTTTACTCAAAATGTTGACCAAATTCAACTTTTATCAAATTTAAATTCTAAAAATCACTATTTCTCATATTTTCATATAAAAGTTTTCCGGTTTCATGCCCGGAATGCGCAAGCAAATTGAGGTATTATTATTTTAGTCTTTTTATGGTTATTTAGCATGGAACTGAGTCTAATTTTATAAAATGACCCCTTGGGTCATCACAATCTCCACCTCTAAAACACACGTTCGTCCTCGAACGGACATAGAAAATTACCTGAAGTGGCGAACAAGTGTGGGTATCTACTCTGCATGTCTGACTCAGACTCCCAAGTAGCTGCCTCAATGGGTTGGCCTCTCCACTACACTCGAACTGAAGGAAAACTTTTAGATCTCAATTGGCGAACCTGCCGGTCCAAAATAGTTACCGGCTCCTCCTCATAAGTCAAGTCTTTGTCCAACTGGACAGAGCTAAAATCTAACACGTGGGACGGGTCACCATGATATTTCCGGAGCATGGAAACATGGAATACCGGATGAACTGAGGATAGCCCTGGAGGCAATTCAAGTCTATAAGTTACCTCCCCCACTTTATCAAGAATCTCAAATGGCCCGATATACCTAGGGCTCAACTTACCCTTCTTCCCAAATCTCATAACACCCTTCATGAGCGACACACGAAGCAATACTCTCTCTCCAGCCATGAATGCCACATCACGAATCTTACGATCGGTATAAATCTTTTTCCTTGACTGAGCTGCACGGAGTCTCTCCTGAATAATCTTGACCTTATCTAAGGCCTCCTGAACTAAGTCTGTACCCAACAATTGAGCCTCTCCCGGCTCAAACCATCCAACTGGCGATCTGCACCGTCTACCATATAATGCCTCATAAGGAGCCATTTGAATGCTCGACTGATAACTATTATTATAAGCAAACTCCGCTAACAGAAAGAACTGATCCCATGAACCTCCAAAACCAATAACACAAGCACGGAGCATGTCCTCCAGTATCTGTATGGTACGCTCGGACTGTCTGTCAGTCTAAGGGTGAAATGTTGTACTCAACTCTACTCGGGTACCCAACTCACGCTGAACTGCCCTCCAAAAGCGCGAAGTAAGCTGCGTACCCCTATCAGACATGATAGACACGGGTACCCCATGAAGGCGAACAATCTCCCGAATATACAACTCAGCCAACCGCTCTGAAGTATAAGTACTAGCCACAAGAATGAAGTGTGCTGACTTAGTCAGCCTGCCCACTATAACCCAAACCACATCGAATTTCCTCTGAGTCTGTGGAAGCCCAACAACAAAGTCCATAGTGATACGCTCCCACTTCCACTCAGGAATCTCTATCTGCTGAAGCAAACCACCAGGTCTCTGATACTCATACTTTACCTGCTGAAAATTTAAGCAATGAGCCACATAAGCCACAATGTCCTTTTTCATCCTTCTCCACCAATAATGTTGTTTCAAATCTTGGTACATTTTTGATGCACCTGGGTGAATAGAATACTTGGAGCTGTAAGCCTCCTCAAGGATAAACTCACGGAGGCCATCAACATTAGGAACACACAATCTACCCTGCATCCTCAAAATGCCATCATCTCCAACTGTAACCTGCTTGGCATCCCTATGCCAAACCGTGTCCCTAAGGACCGCCAATATAGTCATCATCCTGCCGCTCTCGGATACGATCAATTAGAGAAGACCGAGCGATTGTACAAGCTAGAACACTACCGGGTGAAATATCCAACCTCACGAATTGATTAGCCAAAGTCTGAATATCTGAAGACAATGATCTCTCACCAACTGGAATATACGCAAGGCTGCCCATACTCACCGCCTTTCTACTCAATGCATCGGCCACCACATTGGCCTTCCCTGGGTGATACAATATAGTGACATCATAATCTTTTAGCAACTCTAACCACCTATGCTGCCTCAAATTTAGATTTTTCTGCTTGAATAAGTACTGGAGGCTGCGATAGTCAGTAAAAATCTCACACGGCACGCCGTAAAGATAATGCCTCCAAATTTTCAAAGCATGAACAATAGCCGCCAACTCTAAGTCATAAACATAGTAATTCTTCTCATGGACTTTCAACTGACGAGACACATACGCAATCACCCTGCCGTCCTGCATCAACACTACTCCAAGGCCAACTCTAGAAGCATCATAATACACCGTGAAAGAACCCAAATCTGATAGTAACACCAACACCGGTGCTGAAGTCAAGGCTGTCTTGAGCTTCTGAAAGCTCGCCTCACACTCATCTGACCATTTAAATGTGGCACCTTTCTGAGTCAATCTAGTCATTGGGGCTGCTATGGATGAAAACCCTTCCACAAAATGATGGTAGTAACCGGCCAAACCCAAGAAACTCCTAATCTCCGTGGCTGTGGTAGGTCCAGGCCAGTTCTTGACTGCCTCTATCTTCTTAGGATCAACCTGAATACCCTCAGCTGATACTATATGACCCAAAAAGGCTACTGAGCCTAACCAGAACTCACATTTAGAAAACTTGGTATATAACTGATTATATCTCAAAGTCTGGAGCGCTATACGGAGATGCTGCTCATGCTCTTCCCGGCTGCGGGAGTATATACGAATTTCATCAATGAACACGATCACAAAAGAGTCCAGATGGGGCTTGAAAACCCAATTCATTAAGTCCACAAAGGCCGCTGGAGCATTAGTCAGCCCAAAAGACATCACCAAAAATTCATAGTGCCCATACCTCGTACGAAAGGCTGTCTTAGGGATATCGGATGCCCTAATCTTCAGCTGATGGTAGCCTGACCTCAAATCAATTTTTGAAAACAATCTAGCACCCTGAAGCTAATCAAATAGGTCATCAATCCTTGGCAACGGATATTTATTCTTGATAGTAACTTTATTCAGCTGCCTGTAGTCTATGCACATTCTCATTGACCCATCCTTTTTGTTTACAAAGAAAACCAGTGCACCCCAAGGCGAGACACTGGGTCTTATGTAACCCTTATCTAGAAAGTCTTGCAACTGTTCTTTTAGTTCTTTCAATTCTCGTGGGGCCATCCGATATGGAGGAATGGAAATGGGTTGAGTGCCCGGAGCCACATCAATACAAAAATCAATATCCCTGTCGGGTGGCATACCCCGAAGGTCTGCAGGGAACACCTCAGGAAACTCACATATGATAGGAACTGACTCTATAGAAGAAACATCGACACCGAAATCACGAATATGGGCCAAATAAGCCAAACACCATTTCTCCACCATGCGGCGAGCCTTGGCATATGAAATTACCCGGCTGGGAGAATGACCAGGGGTCCCTTTCCATTCTAATCGAGGCAACCCCAGCAATGCTAAGGTAACTATCTTGGCATGACATTCTAAGATGGCATAATAGGGCGACAACCAATCCATGCCCAATATAACGTCAAAATCAACCATGCCTTGAAATAAAATATCCACACTAGTTTCAAGACTTTCTATGAACATCACGCACGAACGGTATACTCGATCTACCACAATAGCATCCCCCACTAGTGTAGACACAGAAGCAGGAACACTCAAGGAATTACGGGTCACATTCAAATATGAGGCAAAATAGGATGAAACATACGAGTAAGTAGACCCCGGATCAAACAAAACTGAAGAAGCTCTATCACAAACTGAGAAAATACCTGTAATAACAGCATCGGAGGACTCTGCAATCAGGCCTGGATGGAAATGCATATAGTTGGGGCTGGCCCCACCACCCTGAACTGCGTCACCAGGAGGACCCCTGACATGTGGTCCTCCACCTCTAACGGGCTGGCCAGTATCTCTAGCGGGATGGCCTCCACCTCTAGCATGCTGACCTCCACCTCTAACATTCTGACCTCTACCTCTGACTACCTGACCCCTACCCCTGGCTGGTTGGGCAGGTGGTGCTGGAACTATGGCACGAGAATTCAGATACTGAGGCTGATTACCCAAGAATTTCGGACAAGATCTCCGAATGTGTCCATACTCACCACACTCATAACAACCATCCTGATACTGAGGCTGACCCTGACGAACCAGCTGACCACGATAATAACTATGGAGAGGAGGTGCTCTGATCTGGGCTGAGTGATCAGGATAAGGAAAGTAAGAGCCACGACCTCCTGAAGCACCATGTGACGTATGAAGTGCTGAATTAAATGTCATGGAAGATTGGTCTCTACACCGAGTATCTCCGCCCCCAGATGAGGCACCGCTGAATCTACCGAAATGGCGAGGTCTTTTGTCTGACCCCTGACCCCATCTCAAGAACTGACTCAACCCTCCTAGCTATATTAGCTGCATCCTGAAGAGAAATCTCGGACCCTATTTCCTTGGCCATCTGCAACCTAATGGGCTGAGCAAGGCCATCAATAAACCATCTGACCCTCTCCCTCTCTGTGGGAAATATAAGAATATCATGTCTAGCAAGATCCACAAAACGAGTCTCATACTGAGTCACAGTCATGTTACCCTACTGGAGTCGCTCAAACTGACGACGCTTATCCTCTCGAGTAGTGACCGGTAAGGACTTCTCCAAAAAGAGATGAGAGAACTGATCCCAAGTCAGAGCAGGTGATCTAGCTGGCTTAGTCAACAAATAATATCTCCACCATTGCTTGGCGGAAGCAGTCATCTGAAAAGCTACAAAGTCGACCCCATTGGTCTCCATAATACCCATATTACTCAACACCTTATGACATTATCCAGATATCCCTGTGGATCCTCCGAAGTAGCACAACTGTACTGGACAGGAAATAACTTAATGAACCTGTCAAGTCTCCACAAAGCATCTGATGCAATGGCTGCCCCATTAGGGTGCGGCACTGCTGCAACTGGCTGAATTATCCCAACGGTATTGATCACTGGAGTCTGAACCTGAGGAGTGGTCTGAACTGAAGTGTGGGTGACAGGAGTCTGGATCACGCCTCCAGCCTGAGATACGACTGCTGCAACAGGGAATGTGCCCGTCTGGGCCACACTCTCCATCAAGCCCACTAAACGAACCAAAGCATCCTGAAGGACCGGGGTGGCAATAAACCCCTCGGGAACCTGAGCTGGACCCGCTGGAACAGTCTGAGCCGGAACCCCCTCATCAAGCTCAATCTGAGGTTTCAGAGCTGGGGCTGCTGCCTGAGCAACGAGCTGAGTCCTGCCCCTGCCTCGGCCTTTGGCGCGGCCTCGGGCTCTTGCCCTAGTAGGAGCTGCTGCTGCTGGAGGACCGGAATGCTGGTCAGCGAAAGATGAAGCACGTATTCTCGCCATCTGCCATAGAATAGAAGAATCTAATCAGTATTTGGGATACATGAATCACACGATAGAGTAGAAATAAAAAAAAGTTGTTTCCTAACTCAGTAGCCCCCAAAAGATAAGTACAGACGTTTCCGTACCGATCCTTCAGACTCTACTAAGCTTGTTCGTGAATTGTGAGACCTAAGTAACCTAGTGCTCTGATACCAACTTGTCACTACCCAAATTCCCAACCATAAGCATCGTGATGGCGCCTAACACCACACTTGCTAGGCAAGCCAATGTTAGAATTCGATTAAGTACTTCCCATTATTATCCATTTAGACATAATAAAATAATCTACAGTAAACTGAGTCTATTGGATTTTAATGAATGATTCCCAATATAATAAAGAGAAATAAACAATTAATTAATTAAACCGNGCCAATGTTAGAATTCGATTAACTACTTCCCATTATTTATCCATTTAGACATAATAAAATAATCTACAGTAAACTGAGTCTATTGGATTTTAATGAATGATTCCCAATATAATAAAGAGAAATAAACAATTAATTAATTAAACCGAGCCACGAAACTAATCATATAAATGAATCTAGAACTACCCCAGAGTCTGGTGTCACAATTCACGAACTACTAAAGAATACTACAAATAATGGCTGAAAGATATAGTGTAACGGTTCTGAATGATATAAAGCAGTGTATGTAATAATAGGAGAAGACTCTCGGAATCTGCGAACGCCGGCAGATGTACCTCGTGTCTCCAAATGAATCGGGTGGTCGTCATGAAATCCTCTATTGCTGACTAGCACCTGGGTCTGTGCAAAAGAGCACAGAGTGTAGTATCAGTACTACCGACCCTTTGTACTGATTAAGTGCTGAGCCTAACCTCGGCGAAGCAGTGACGAGGCTAAGTCGGGCTTCAACAATATAATCGATAACAACAATAAATAATAAAGCCAGCAGGAAGTCTAAACAAATAAATAAATAAATGCTGCAACAAAATAAATCAACTCAGCTATAACCAATTCTCAACCAACTCTTCAAATTCCAAACTTTAACTTTGAATAAAAGTAGTGCCAAAATATGAAAATAGTAATATAAAATAGAAAGTTTCAAATCTTTGTTTTTCAAAAAAAAACAAAACAGTAAAAATAAACATTTAGCTTTTCAAATCTTTATTTCCTTTGAAAATCAGTAAAAAATATAAATGTCCTCCCTTATTGCTCCTTGTTGCGGCGTGCAACCCGCTACCACCTGCCCTCCCTTATTTCTCCTCCCTAAAATATTAAACTTATTACTCCTGTTGCGGCGTGCAACCTGATCCCACCTGTCCACCCTTATCACTCCTTGTTGCAGCGTGTAACCCGCTCCCATCAGATATATCATATCAATTTATTTAAGATTTCAAACATTCAGGCCAATGTTAGAATTCGATTAACTACTTCCCATTATTTATCCATTTAGACATAATAAAATAATCTACAGTAAACTGAGTCTATTGGATTTTAATGAATGATTCCCAATATAATAAAGAGAAATAAACAATTAATTAATTAAACCGAGCCACGAAACTAATCATATAAATAAATCTAGAACTACCCCAGAGTTTGGTGTCACAATTCACGAACTACTAAAGAATACTACAAATAATGGCTGAAAGAAATAGTGTAACTGTTCTGAATGATATAAAACAGTGTATGTAAAAATAGGAGAAGACTCTCAGAATCTGAAAACGCCGGCAGATGTACCTCGTGTCTCCAAATGAATCGGATGGTCTTCCTGAAATCCTCTACTGCTGACAAGCACCCGGATCTGTGCAAAAGAGCACAGAGTGTATTATCAGTACAACCGACCCCATGTACTGAGTAAGTGCCGAGCCTAACCTCGGCGAAGTAGTGACGAGGCTAAGTCGGGCTTCAACAATATAATTGATAACAACAATAAATAATAAAGCCAGCAGGAAGTCTAAACAAATAAATGCACGCAAGTCTAAAAACATCATACGGACTTGACTGTGCGATAAAATCATGAAAATAACATGTAAATGAATTATACCTCAAAACTCATCATTTGCATCAAAAACTCTTAAAGTTCATAACTTCTCAACCGGATGTCTGAATCACGTCAAACGAACTCCGTTTTTCACCAAATTTCACAGTTAACCTCTAAATATCATAACAAAGGTGTATCGGGCTCCGGAACCAAGATACGGACCCGATATCAATAATTTTTAGCATTATTTCTTTTCTTTAATTCATGAACATTTCAGCTAAATAATTTCTTTCAAAAATTAATTTCTAAGGCTTGGGATCTCGAAATTAATTTCCGGGCATACGCCCGAGTCCCATATTTTACTGCGGACCTCCTGGGATCATCGGAACACGGATCCGGGTCCGTTTACTCAAAATGTTAACCAAAGTCAACTTTTATCAAATTTAAATTCTAAAAATCACTATTTCTCATATTTTCACATAAAAACTTTCCGGTTTCACGCCCGGATTTGCACGCAAATTGAGGTATTTAATTTTAGTCTTTTATGGTTATTTAGCATGGAATGGATTCTAATTTTATAAAATGACCCCTTGGGTCATCACATAAAGTTACAAGTACGACAAATAAAATATGTTTTTGGGTCCTAGACTACCCGGACATAAGAATAATAGTAGCTACGCATGGACTCTCGTCACCTCGTGCATATGTAGCCCCCACAAATAGTATCACATGATTGATTATTTCACCTATGGGGACAATTCCCCTTTACAAGGTTAGAAATGAGACTTATCTCGTGTCAAGCCTACTTTCCAGGTCAAGAACGCGCCCGAAACTCCAAATTCGTAGCCCAAGGACTCAAAACTAGCCAAACATCACGTAAATAAATCAATCTAAGCCAAAAGTCCACAATTCCCCTATTTAAATGGTTATTTCAACCTATTTTGCAAAATCCCAAAATACACCCCCGGGCCCATATGCTCGGTTTTTGGAAATTTTCAAGGAAAACAATCACCCATAACCCGAGGATCAATATTATATAGTTTTTGCATAATTACATAACAAATTCCTTGGTAAATTCTCATTTTTATCAAAACCCTAGGTTTTACTCTAAACCCATGATTTCTACTAATTTAATGTGTTAATCTACCCAAAAATTCAAGAATTAAACTCACTTTATGGTAGGAATTACTTACCTTACAGTAGCTAGGTCGAATCTCCCCTTTGCAAGCTCCCCAAGTCGTCCAAGATGGAAAAAAAATTGTTCAAAATGACAAAGTCCCGTTTTTTAATCACACTGCTGTTGATACCCAATTTTTCCCAAAAATATTTTAAAATTACATATATACTTTCAAAATCATGTATTAATAGAAATTGGTATTTTTCCATAATTTTCCTATATTTTTATTAATCTACCCCAACATTTTATTTCCAATAAATGATTACAAATTGCATCACAAATGATTTCAAAAGCATTTCTTGATTTTATTTATCGTTTATGGTCCCATTAAGACTAAATTATTTCATAATTAGCCAAATTGGCACCTTTTGGCTATAATTACAGTAACTTTGCAATTATAGCCCAATCATATAATTCTGTACCATTTTTTACCAAAATTTATTCATTTTGTATTTTAATACTAAATAATCTTTTTAAAACTATTTTCTATGCGTGAAATTCATTTTTATGATTATTAGTTATTTTATAAATTATTCTAATTAATTTAGATTGGGTATTTGTCAAATAGCTTATTTTATTTTTGATTCTAACCTATTGAAATCAACCCAAAACACCTAATTATCTAGCCCAATAGACCCAAGCCCAATTCCTAAATATACCCAACCCAATTCCGCCAAATCCTGGCCGTTGATCATTTTTGATCAACGGTCCAGGTTAATTCTTACCTTAATTAACTAAGAGACTACCCCCTAAACCCCTCATTTCCCTCACACTCACCTGCCGTCACCCCTTCCCCTTCTCTCTCAAATACTCTCAACCAAACCCTAGCTTTCAAGCGCCGTCACTGGCATAAACTCCACCCCGTGATGTTTCTATGCATTCTTCGGCCAGTCCTGGCCTTCTACGCTCCGTGGCTCTTTGATTTTATGAATCCTTGAAAGGGTTTCAAAGGATTCCGATCGGTTCTGGTTTGAATCTGTGTTTACTGGCCTGTCTCAGGCCACTTTTCGTTTGTAAGTAATGATCTCACCTTGTTTTTGTTATGAATCTATGGTTTCTAAACCTATGTTCTCATCTCTATTATGTATTCTAAAGAAACCCTAGTCTATTATCTTCGATCCTTTCCAGATCTGTATAGATCGGAAGGGAACCAAGCACTATTACATGATTTCTTTGAAAACTTCTGGTTTTAAATGATTGTTCCGATTTTCCCTAAACTAGGGTTCATCCCAAAATTGTTTTGCAAAGGTCTCTCTGACTTCTAAGTGTTTAATCGATTTTCATTCATCTTTGTGACTGATTTGTGCAAATAAATACTTAAACCTGGTTGATTTTGTGCGATAATATGATTTTTCTAAACTCTGCTTGGATTCTAAGTACTTTCTGTGTTAACAATCATATTACTTTGCTCTATTTGTTTTTTTTACCTAAGCATGTTTTCTTTGTCAAATCCATTACTCTGTGGTTTTTCCCTAATTAATCTTTATTAGGGTTCGAATCTGTATTTTTATGAGGTTTACTTAGTTCAATTTCTGTTTATAGAAGTTGAGTAGTTCTTTCCAGAAATCAGTATTATTTAAAAGTTTTGGCTGATTGATTCAATCTGTTAGAGATTCATGTGTGTAATTCTTGATTGTTTCCTTATTTATGACCTTAATTTGGTCTTTTTCTGATTCTTTACATGGAACGATTGGGGTTCTTTCCTTAATTAGGCCCTTGTATTACTGTTTGGTCAAGGAGTCTGTTCTGAACTCCCTTATTTGGTTTGAACGTCTTTCCTTAATTAACCCCTATTATTACCGTTTGGCTAATTTCCCTTAATTAAAGGAGTCTATTCAGAAATCCTTTACGTGATTGAATCCTGTGATAACCCTAATTGATTGATTTCTGATCCCTTTACCTTATTTTGTTCTACTCTTAAACTACTATATATACACTCTTATTTTTTACCTCTCAGACACACAATAGTCTACCACACGAACACACTAGTTCAAACTTTATCTCTCACACTCAAAGCTTTCTGCTCTCTTTCTGTGTTACTTATTATTATTCTGAGTTAGCCGGCTGCAATCCAAGGCTAACTATTGTGCTCTCCTGTCCCTTCGCTTTTGTGTTTACTGTCTTCTTTACTGGTATGTTCGGATTTCAATTCAAGTCCCAAATCAATATGCTTCTTTTACTGCTTCAGTTTATCATGTTTCTAATATGTTTCTATCTGTGGTTTTGTTGTTCAACCTGCAACTAATATGTCTACTTTAATACTATATATACACTCTTATTTTTTACCTCTCAGACACACAATAGTCTACTACACACGAACACACTAGTTCAAACTTTATCTCTCACACTAGTTCAAACTTTATCTCTCACACTCAAAGCTTTCTGCTCTCTTACTGTGTTACTTACTATTATTCTGAGTTAGCCGGCTGCAATCCAAGGCTAACTATTGTGCTCTCCTGTCCCTTCGCTTTTGTGTTTACTGTCTTCTTTACTGGTATGTTCGGATTTCAATTCAAGTCCCAAATCAATATGCTTCCTTTACTGCTTCAATTTATCATGTTTCTAATATGTTTCTATCTGTGGTTTTGTTGTTCAACCTGTAACTAATATGTCTACTTTACTGCTTTATCAACATGCTTTTGAATATGTCCAACCCCCTTTGTAGTATACCCCAGTGTGACTTTGCCTTATGTTTTTCCTGATTTCCATCATGAACCATTTTGTGCAAAGCAGTTAGCTATCCTAAGTTGTCTGATCCTGTGTTGGTTATGAGATTCATGATATGTTGATTCCCTAAACCCCTCTAAGAATTTTAATGCTCCTGTAACTATGCGTGCACTACACGTGCTCTATGTATCACCAATCCCCATCACCCATGTGTGTAGATTTGTTCTTCCTGTTTTGGTTATGTTTGGTTTTGGCTCTATGTTTGATTGTTGATGTTTAATTATATAACTCTATCTTTTCAAAAGTTATTTTACTGAATGACTCTCTCTTTATTTCACAAAAACTGTTTCAAGCAAGTCTCTTTTAACAATGTTTTCTTACTAAAACCTTTTCAAAACTATATCAAGCACTCTCACTCTATTCTTAGATCCTTAAGTTCTGCCCCTCTAATGTGTGACTGCTTAGGGATCCCTATGAGATCCCTATGAACTTTGATGCATTAGAGTTGGCTCTTCCACACTGCACTTACTCATTTATGGTTGTGAAATCTGGGTGTGAGCACTGCCCGGGATCCCTTGAGGTCCTTAGGGAACTCTGACACACCCGGATATGAGAAAGGCTATGAAACATTTGGGCATTTGAGGTTTTGAGAATCTGGGTCTGTTTTCAGGCTCCCTATATTGTAACTTCTTATTTTTCTTTATCCACTTATGTAATTCATTCACATTGGTTTGTAATAATTGATGTAAACGAATATTGGGGATTGATAGTGAAAAGGGTAGGGTAGTTATATATGTTATCAATATCAATGGGTAGAAATCATGCCTTAGGCTTACATTTCCTATATGTGCATTAGAATCCATGTTTAGGACCAATACATGCAAAGCATATCATACATTCGATATCATGCTCTTTAGTTTCATGTATACTGTTTCAACATCTCATTTGACATTATTTTCATCACTTAGAAATCCTGCTTCTAGGCTAAATAACAACATTAACATGAAAACTGTTGCTACTGCATATTCTGAAATCATGCTGTAACTTTCTGTGCAGCTAGAAATCATGCTTTTTTTTAAGGAATTTTGCAAATAAATAATTCTGCATCTTATAATTTTCATACTAGATACCCTATTTTAGGATCTCACTAAGTGACACCTAGCTAAGCTACTGATGCATGAAAAATGACATAAGACAGTCTCACATATGATTATCCTGTGTTAGTAAAACTTGTAATAACCTTTGTGTCTTTGCAAAGTTAGAACATCATGCTTTAGGTAAAACAACTACCAAACTGTTTTAATAATTCTGGTAACTATTGTTCTTTCCCCCACGCCTAGGCAAGACTTAGGTAACCAACTTGTATAAAACTGAAAAACTGTTGCTTTTGTGTTTACTGCTTAATGGTTAATTATCACGCTCAACTATGTCTAATAAAAGACTAAGCGGGCGTTGCAAATATAATCCGGGGTATTATGCCCAGAGTCGATACCACAGGGAATTTACGTATCAAGCAAGCTGTTAGAATACTCAACTGTCACTTGATGTTATTTAAATTACTAACACTAAAGATTAAAACTAAAGATTAACTACGCTAAGGTGTAAACAATTGTAATAAAGATCTAAGGTTATGGTTTCCCCCGTCGGTGAATTTACTTCTCGGATACTTCATATAGCTTGATTAGTTGTTTCTATCAATCATGAACACTCTATCTACCATAAATCTCTCTCAAGTAATTATGATAATTTACTAGACGCACTCTCAAGTTATGCTAGCTTNTTAGCTAAACAAGTTCATAAGACTCAAATCGAAAATAATTTGCATAATTAAACTACAAAGTAATGAAGAAAATCTGTACAAATTGATGTCTTGCCGTCCGTCTCTTCGAATCCCTTCTCTCCTCTTCCAAAAATCTCCCTAAGTTATGTTTTTGGGGTCTATTTATATGTTTAGGACAAACCCTAAACGTGTAGGAGACTTCTATTTCAATCGGGAAACACTTAAACTCGTCAAAACTCGAAATTGACCAGAACCAGGAGACCAGGCGTTTTGTCTCTAAGGCCTGGATAAGGCCAGGCCGGGCCTGGCTTTAGGAGGCTAACGCCCCCTTACTCCAGGGCTAGCCTGGCTTTAGAAGGCAAACACTTGGATAAGGCCAGGGTGTTCCCTCTTCGCCTCTCAAGCGTATTTTCGACGTATTTGCATCCATTTAGCTCGGTTTCCATCTCCAATTCACCTACACATGAAATA
>ML419237.1:0-45530 GCA_005239525.1 Nicotiana knightiana | reverse complement strand
TCAGTTTTGTTCGCAAGTGTCACCAGTGCCAGATTCATGGTGACCTGATTCACTCGCCACTTTCGGAGTTGCATCCCATGTCCTTTCCTTGACCTTTTGTTTCTTGGGGAATGGATGTTATTGGGCCAATAGAGCCAAAGGCTTCAAATGGGCATAGATTCATTTTGGTCGCAATTGATTACTTCACCAAGTGGGTGGAGGCTGCCACTTTCAAAGCAGTCACCAAGAAAGCAGTGGTAGATTTTGTCCATTCTAACATCATCTGTCGCAGAGTTTCAAGAGGAACCTTTGGTAATACTCCTCTTGATTTTGTCCATTCCAACATCATCTCTTGATAATTGTGCTCATCAAGAGGTGATAATTGTGCTCATCATATTTTCTTTTAATAATTGTATAACTTAATTACCTATGTAATTTAATCACCTTAACAATTAATTTAAACGTTAGACAATAAGTAGGCGCGCTTTAACTCACGGAATCACTTGCGTAGCGTGATGTTTAACATTCAATAAATTTTAATTCAATAATCTCATATCATTTCTACTAGCTTTAATTGATTCCTAATTTAATTAATCTCTTTTGTTAAAATCGCGGATTCACTTGCGTAGCGTGATAGTTAATTTTTAATTAATTCCTTTAAATATAATAACTTTTTTTTTCAAAAGTAATAATGTACTAATAATCTTCGTCATAACTGTGGATTCGCTTGTGTAGCGCTATTATGACAAAATTAACAAATTTCGTCTCGATCATGCATTCACTTGCATAGCGTGATTATGACAACATTATTTTGTCCAATATCATTTTCTTGTTAAATCTAATAATCAAGAAGTAAAAGCGGATAGGTAAAACTTGAAATCTTATAAATCACAGTTTGTTAAAAATTAATTCAAGCCAAGTTTTAAGTCAATAAAGCGACCGTGCTAGAACCACGGGACTCGGGGACTGCCTTACACCTTCTACCCGATCAACAGAATTCCTTATCCAAACTTTATTTTCGCGGATCAATAAAATAAAGTCAAACTTTCCTTTGCCTAGGGATTCAAATAAAAGGTGACTTGGAACACCGGAAAAAATAAATTCCAAGTGGAAACTCTGTAAATAAAATAATCCTTACTCAAGTTTGTCACTTTAATTGGAAAAACTCTTTAACCCACAACAATCCAATAACACACATATCTTTTGGGGGGTTAGAAAAAGAGTGTGACACGCTCGGGTCACATTGTGAATATCTATCCGTCTGTCTCAATTTATATGGTTGATCAATTTTTTTAGTTTATACAAGAAACTAGTACTCTTAATTATTTAACAATGATTTAAAGTTTATAGCCACACGAATATAAATATCTTATTTTGTATACCAAATGTTAAGTATTATTTTTAAAAATAAAACTTTATACACCATTAAACATAATTATATAAGATAGAATGTCTACTTCTATTTTGTTTGTTGGAAGGTTCGTCCGGATCTCTTCCCGGGTCAATCCACTCAATATCCGAAAAAGGGTAGGCTTTTGGTGGCCGCAGAAAGGGAGTACTAATTACATTGCTACAGAAACCTAATTGAACATTTTATTGGTCCTTATTGTTAAAATAATATTCCCGTAAATGAATTATCCACCATGATGTTTACATACAAGCAATAAATATCTAACATGTCTCTCTTGTATGCACTCTTTTATAACTTAACTATACTCGATATGCATGGACACTAACTCTTGTATGCACTCTTTTATAACTATACTTACTTGATATGCATGGGCACTTAATTTATTACTTCAATTTTATGTGATTTAGGGTAAACACTGGCTAGGTGTTTTAAACACAAGAAAATGTGGGCGAGGTAGAGCTCGGCAGAGGATTCGAGAATAGGGTAGGGTCCTGTCCTTATGATACAGATAAGAAAAGAGTTCCAAACTTTTATGTATGCACCTCCGTACAAGTGATGCATACAAGTCAGGATGATTGAGAAAGATTCGACCAATTTAAACCGCTCACATCACAATAGTAGTAGCATAAAGGCTGTAAGTCGGGGGCGGCCATAACATTTTTTTTTAAATTAAGCCAATCACCCAGGTTTTTACATCCTGTGTGGTGTTAGGAGGTTTGGCGAGACCCCTACCATGTCTATATCAACCAAAAAACGTACATAGGAGAGGGACATGGACCTGACCTCCTTCTAAACTTGAGGGACATGAGGCGTTACAAATATTTACATCCCACTCATCTTCAACTAACAAAATAATCAACGTACAAAGAAATTAGCTTTGTCGTACCTTTTCCTAAAGCTAGGCAATAGCCATCTATCTAGTTGAAAAGGTCCTTTTACGTTTCCTGGGAGGTGTTGGAAATAGTAACAGAAGGAACTTTCGCCCGAAATAGCAACATTTTTGGCAAGACTGTCGGCTACTTGATTTGCTTCCTTGTAGCAGTGAACCATATTAACCTCAGCTTGGGTAAGAATCCGTCTGATATCTTCGACGAGCTTCTTAAGTTTGAGATTATTTTTTTTGCCTTGTATCAACATGTTGGCAATAATCTGTGAGTCCAACTCCAATTCAATATTGTTGTATCCTTGACAGACAGCCCATTAGCTTCCTTTTTTAGCAGTCAGATCCTCAGCAAGTGTTATTAGTCTTACACTAGACGGGTAGGGAGAAGGCCATGATCAATTTGCCTTGTTCATCTCTGGCCATTCCCCCTATTCCTGCTTCACTTGTTTTCTTGAAATAGCTTCCATATGTATTTACTTTAATCTTTTCGGGAGAAGGTTTCTGCCAACTAATTTGTAGCACTCTGAAGGTTGGTCTCCATCTTTCAATCATTTCACAGAGCCTCGACCATGACTCTATTTTACTAATTTTTGGGAATGTCATTTGTAGGGTCTCTTGTATGGTCCAGTTTATGTGCATTTCCATACTTATCACTTGAAATTTATTCTATTCACCATACTTGCACGCACTGCAGCTTCTCCATTTTTCCTAACACACGGCCAAAGGGACTGCTCGAAGAATGAATTCATGAATGTTGTTCTTAGACTTTGCTTCCCACCAGTTTGTAAAAGTTCTCCTAATGCTCCAGTTTTTATGTTTGATGCTAAGGAGGGCTCCAAAAGATTGCCATAGTCTTTGCGTCGCTTCTCCTTCTATGAAGACATGTTGCATTGAGCCTTCCTTTGGATTGTTGCAACACCTGCATTTGGAAACAACATGGTTACCAAATTTAGAAATAACATCGTCAAAAGGGAGCTTACCAAGATATAGTCTCCAGGCCAAGAAGGAGATTTTAAAGGGAATGCAACTGAGCCACATGTGGTGAAGAGCTGGATTCTTCGATTTTCTACTCCTAATTGTATGCCATGCGCTTTTGTTGGAATATTGTCCGTCTGCAGTGGCTTCCCATAATGCGTAGTCTTCTTGACTCTGATCTCCAATATCTATAGCACTGATATGTAAAGAAAACTGCACGTTGAGAGTGTTGATAAGTTTGTTCATATTCCAGCTGCCCTCTTGAATGAATTCCATAACAGTAGTATTTTTACTCTTTCTGCTATTTGGGAAAAAATTTGCTAATGACTCTTTTCCTGACCAGTTATCCCACCAGAAGCTGATATTGCCCTTATTAATGTTCCAAATCATGTTTTCTTCTACTTTGTCCCTGATTTGGGTCATATGTTTCCAAGCATGGGAGTTACCTGATGCCCACTTTTTTGTCACAGGGTGAGATCTGATGCAATAGTTAGCTCTAAGGAGGGTTGCCCAAAGAGTGTTCTGAGTTCTAAATCTCCACCACCTCTTCATGGCTAAAGTATTACTAATATCCTCCATTGATGTTATGTCAATGTCACCTTCTTCTTTGGGTAGGCACAGGTTCCTCCAAGCACTCCAATGATACTTCTTTTTATCCGCTGAAGTGCCCCAGAAGATCCTAGCTAAATACTTTTCAATCAAATTTAGGGTGCCCTTTGGAGGACTCGTAGCAGAAAGAGTGTAGATAGGTAGAGATTGGAGGACGCTTTTAATAAGGACAATTCTACCCCCACAAGTAAGGAGTCTGCCCTACCACCCATTCAATCGCTTAGCCACTTTTGTCACCATCGGATCAAAATGAGAGAGTTTTTTTCTGCCCACATATAAGGGGCAACCTAGATAGTTAAAGGGAAAACCTTTTTTCATGAAGCCCGTGGTTGTTCTCATCATGTTGATTCTTTGAGCCCTAGCTTTTGGATCTGTGAGAAAGAAGCTTTTGTCGCCATTAACCTTTTGCCCTGAGTCTCTCTTATAATTGTTTACTTGTTGCATAATCAATCTGACTGATTTGTTGTTGCCAGCACTGAAGATCAGAATATCATCCACATAAGCCAAGTGGTTGATTGGAGGGCATCTTTGATTCATGTGAAAGAGGGTGAAATCTGGATCAGAATGAAGCTTATTCAAGGATCTGGACAATGCTTCTGCAGCTATGATAAATAAGGAAGGTGACAGAGGGTCGCCTTGCTTCAGTCCTTGTGATGATGTAAAGAACCCCCTTCTCGATCCATTAATAACAATAGAATACCAGGCATCTGACACCAACCTCAAGATGATATCTATCCAAGATTCCGCAAATCCAAACCTTCTCATGACTGAAGCTAAAAAGACCCAAGATAATCTCTCTATCATAACATAAGGCCATTACTTTCACATCTCTCTATCTTCTTCACAGGATATGTGAAGAGTTTAAATTAAAAGCATAAACTGCTTATGCAATTTCCCTTTTTTTTTAAAAGAAAAAAAGAAAATAGCTACAAATGCACCGAAATATGACAGAAAGACCATAGGTTGCTTCAAACAGAAATTAAGTGATACGTCTGACAAAAGGTTCATTGACAATGAGGTTTTGAAGAATATCGAATAATATAATTGATGTTATAAAGAACAGATCCATTTACCTCATTGCAGCCTTAAAAAAGCAGGAAAAGAAATTAGTACATTTTAAAGTTTAAGTCTTTTTTTTTCTTTCTAAAATAAAGGGTGATAGCTACAAGCATATATGCATGCCCTCACATGGTTGATAAAAAGCAACAGCAAATACCCTTGAAATGAAATTCTGGTCTTTACATCCTCCCAAACAGGAAATTCATTGTTCATTTTTGCTTTTCCTTTTAATATTATCTTTCTAAATTTGCCTGGCTAAACTGTTCATAATTATGAAGATGAGAGGGCAATTAAGGAGAGGAAATATATCATTCTTAAAAACCATCATTACAACAATAACATATATCCAATGACTACATACCCAAACACCGGTGGTAAAATGGTTAAAAGAAAACAATTGTCATCTCATATTATTCATTAAAAATTGATTGAATAATGAACTTTTTATAAACATGTCAAATATGGATAGAATCATATTATCCACCTAGAAAATGGTAACTAATGGATCGAATAACTAATGGGTTTAACTTTTATATTTGTAAAATCTAAAATTGGGGGTTCCTCAAGTTTGAGAGACTAGGAATTCTTCCAATAGTAATTATATTCAAGAAGCCATAGATAATATGGATATCCATATTATCCGTCGGTTAACCCATTTTTTATTCATATTAAATATGGATTGGGTCGGTTACTTTATCCGTTTTCGACCTGTCCGTATCCGATTTAACTCGCCCGTTTGTCACCCCTAATCCAAAATTATGACGTAGGTAGAACCACTTGGACCGACGACCTTAAGCGGGCGCCATTGCGAAGTGCAACAGAAGCCACCAACCAGGGTCATGGGCCTTCTTGTCTTAAAAACCATCATTAAGTATGTGAATTATTGTTGATGAGACAAATGTTTATAAACCATCATTAATTCGCTAATTGCACCACGGTGGAACTGGCATCACATGATTAGTAATTATATGGCGGTGATGACCAAAGACAAATTTTTGTTTCTTTTAAACCTAACACATTGTGGATTTCCAACAGATATGTTAAGAACAAA
This sequence comes from Nicotiana knightiana, assembly GCA_005239525.1. Lineage (NCBI taxonomy): Eukaryota > Viridiplantae > Streptophyta > Magnoliopsida > Solanales > Solanaceae > Nicotiana > Nicotiana knightiana. The sequence goes on along the minus strand of ML419237.1, from coordinate 39,563 downwards.
GGAGGAAATACATGTGAGAAGTAAAACAACCTACCCACCCACCCTCCCCACAAAAAATTTGGGTGGGGTGGGGGGAGCTCCTAATAAGAGACAACGTGTGTACATCAGGAAACCATTATAGGCTTTGCACTGGGGACTTTTCTAGTTACCGGCTATATTTGATAGCTTTAATCCAAAATTTGTATTTATTTTCAGAAATATGATAAATATATGTCTAAATAATTAATTTAAAAAGATTAAAATCTTAAATTTATAAACTTTAAATCGCTGCCTCAAAACTTGTTTTACCGTATTGTAGCAGCCTAAATACAGAGCAGTGGTCCATTAGTGGATATTTGACTCACATGGTTTAGGGAATCACAAAGGAAAAGATATACATATATAGAGAGAGATCATGATTTGGTCTCCATCAGATTGAACTATATATATAAAGATGTTGATAGTTTCTTGGAAAAGAGAAAAGAGAAAAAGAGAGGAGCTTTGAAAATTGTAATGCCAACCACCTTAATTCCAAAGGTGTTCGGACAGGGACTCTCCACTTTGCTCAATTTTCATTCTAATTTTGCATTCTAAGGTTTAGAAATAAAATAAAAAATCTTATCATCTTCTTTGTCCTTCTAGAATAACTACACTAGTAAATCTAAGGGAGAAAAATGTGTGGCAAAATTAATTAATTCGTCTTATCAAATGTAATCTTTTCTTCGGATAACCTATATCTTTGGTCTTTCGGATGTCTAATCCAAAATCCAAATACGTCTTTAAAAAAAAATTATCTTTCTAATTCTTGATAGTTTTTGCCAATTCTTAATAATTTTAGTTTCTGGATGAAAAGAAAAATTATAGCCTAGATACCAACATCCATTTCCGTTTTATTAACATTTTTCTTTAATGAGAGGAAAAGGCCAACAATATTATACGTTTAGTATATGTCTCCTTTTTTCTATTTACTAAGTAAAATGTAAAGGTAGGCAATACTAACTTGTTTGGCCTGCTAAACCTTTGGTTCACTCCCACTTTGAACCAAATAAAATAACTATGAAGTAAAATATTAGGTTTGATTTCAAAACTAATATTGTATGCCAACCTTATCATATAAAGTGCCAGAGTTTAAGTGCTTGCTTGGTTTTGAAGCTCACAATTAGGTTTAATTAAATTTTAAAATTTGGCAGAGCTTCAATATTCTAATTAAAGACTAACCAAATATCCCTAGTGTTCAATAATACTCTTCAGAGTTTAGGGTTTAGGGTTATAGGTCACGGGTTGGAATGGTGGAAGCAGCCACTAATACTTATATTAGGATAGATTGCTTATATCACACCCTTTGGAGTATGGCCCTTCTCCGAACTTTACATGAATGCAGGATATCTTATGTGTTGAACTGCCCTTTTTATTCAGTAACTCTTGAAAAGTAAATTTCTCGTGATTACAAGTTACATACATTACATAGAAGAAAGAATTACAAGAATATACATATGACTTCACACCATAACAAAAAATGATCCATATTTTTAAGTTTTACCCGACCTAGCCTATATTGTACATATTTTGAAAGCACTAGCAAATTCAATATATGTGTTCTTACAACCATTGCTTCTAAAAGCTATGGAGTTAAATCTATGTTCTTACAACCATTGCTTTTACTCTCTTCTTCTCACATAATTAAATAGTAGAAGTTCACCATTGAAGGCCATTCAAAGCTTTGCTTTTGTGATTTCTTGATTTTGTTAGTTGTTTGGATTGGGTGTTATTCCACTTGATTGAAAATATCAAAAGGAATTCAAAATTTAATTTTGAAGTGATTTGGAGTAGATTTAAGTTAAATTTCATAAAAGACGCAAGGAAGAAGACGAATTCAGTTTTTTGTATAATTATGTATAATCTTGTATAATAGTGTATATGAGTGTATAAACACATCTTATACACTGTTATACACTTTTATACACCTTTATACAAGCATCTATAGACGAACTTCTTCCACGATTTTCAGTTGCAATTCTTGTTCAAAATCAGTTCGAATCTCCATTAAATGACTTCAAATTTTATATACAACCTCCTTATACTATTTCTAACAAGTCTAAATAATATCCACTCTAAATTTATCATAAAATCAAATTCGAAATTTAAACCCACATATTTAAGCTTGTTAAAAATCTAATTTTCTCCACCCAAATGAATTTGGTTTGTTGAACTAATATTTGAGTCACGGTTACTTATTCGAAAATTAACTTAAAAGAATGAGCAATTTTTTTAGAAAAAATAAATAGTAATTTCAAGAACCTATTGGAGTTGGATATTGAAGCTTAGTCTATTATTTTTGGGCTAGTTGGTTGTAAATCGAAATATGAGCTATAAAATTGAAAAGTATAGAATCCAGTTATTCTTCCGGGTATTATCACTTTTAGCTCGCGCCAGAAATTATTTACATCTGGTAGCCAAAAAAGTATACAAAACTTATATAATTTTTATATAACATACAGAATATTTATTTTATATATTTTTTAAGTTATTATTTTTACGGCGACTATACAATGCGTGAAATTTTCCCTGCACAGAAAGGTGGAAATTCTTTATGCAACTTTTCAAGGTACTAATGCTTGAGACCCACATAATCTTGTGATGCTTTTTTAAATTTAATCAAAGTCAATCACACCTTTAGAGGCTCCTTGTTCAATTACTAATACACATTTTAAAGTCGCTTTATGAACTAGAAGCTATAAAAGAAATCCCTAAAACATGAAATAATTACCTTTTTGCACATTTTTTAAAATCTAATCTTGCATTGGTGAGACTTCGTTCTACACGATTATTTTATCGTGGACCACGTAATAATTTAGGTAAAAGAAGACACAAATAAATAAACTAGTATTAAGCTGTAAAATGAGCCTCAAGTTGGTAATATAGACATTGGGTTCTAGTTTTCTTGTGATTTCTTTTTTTTTTTTTAGTCATCATGTTCGGTTGATAAATTATCCAAAAACAAATTTTGTCGCAATGCATTTATATTAAGATTTACTTAAGAAAATATATTTTTTCAGTATTTTTTAATCAACAATTAAACACTAAAAATAGTTGAAAATCATGTATTCAACCGAACCATATTTTTTATGAAATTATTTTTTTCGTATCAAACACACCTATTAATGCAAATTACTGTATTAGAGCATTTTGTGATTCAATGGGACATTAGTCTTGTTAGCAAGTTATGCTTCAATGATCAAAAGATTCATACAAGTGAAATTATTTACATTTTTTTTTCTTCTAATAATTTTAGCAAAGCCTGCCAACTTATTTGCTTTGGCAGTGTATTACTTAATGCATATTCCTAAGAAATAATTGAATAAATGAATATAATAAATCACGATTTCCGGAAAAAAAAAATTAAAGAGGAAAATATAGGAAGAGAACTTGCACAAAATATTTTACGTTAACACAGGAAGAATCGCACTCCAAGAAGATGTGGTGTAGGTGTAGGCCTATAGATCACACGAACACAACTTGATCGTTGCTCCAAAGCTCATATTCAATAAAATATAGGAAGAATTTTAAAAAATTTCCAAACAAAAGAATACAATTAATGTTTTTCATTAAAATGCCTTCAAATCAGATGGCTCTCCCAATATTGGCAGTATCTTTCTCTGCTGCTACCCTACAATTATGGGAATGATATTAAACGTCAATTTTAGTATCACGTTGAAAAGACAAAAATGGTCTTAATTGAAAACTCATTGATAAGGGAATTACAAGGTTATTTGTGTCTCTTTATCCTTTTGTAATTGCAAAAAGTTGGACCCTCGTTCTGAATTATCAATGGGTCACTAAAATATAACACAATGCAAGTCAAAGCAAAATCACATTTATTTGTTGACCTCTTGCTTTGACTAATTGCTTGGCCATGATTTTTTTTATTCGTATCGGTGTTTATACCAAAATAAATGAATAAACAATATATATTTTCTATATAAACTTTTATTGTTTAACAATGATTAAGTGATAAATTTTCTCACTGTGATTTGTGATGCTATGGTCAAATTATTTGATTTGGAAACCAACTCATTTGATCATCCACCATAGTGCGATTAGTGGTGGCAAATGGTTAAAAGAAAACGGTTAACTATTCATATTATCCACTAAAAATGAGTTAGATAATGAATTTTTTAGAAACATGTCAAATATGGATAATAATCATATTATCCATTTAGAAAATAGATAACCGATGGATAACTAATGAGTTTAACTTTTACATTTGTAAAACCTCAAATTGTGTATTTTTCAAGTTTGGGAGACTAAGAATTCTCCCAAAATTGATTATATTCAAGAAGTACTGATTAATCTGTTTTTTATCCGTATTAAATATGAATTGAATCGGATAATTTATCAGTTTTTTCATAACTCCCTTTCAACTCATCCTATATGCGATCCGACCCGTTTGTCTGTCTGTCACCCGCAAGTGTGACTATTGAGTGACAACCATGTCAAAGAAGTGAAAATTGTAGGTGGAAAAATAGAAGGCAAAATTGACTCTATGGAACCCACTAGTCACTTTAGATGTACCTTAGGGGAGGGTCCATTAATGTATTCCCTCCGTTTGTTTATGTTTATTTGTCTTTTTTTGATCCGTTCCAAAAAAATGATTTCTTTTTAAATTTAAAATTAATTTAATTTAAATTTTACAATTCAACTCTTAATAAAAATTTTTTATAACCACACAAATACTCTAGACCCCTTTATAATTTGTTTAGGATTACAAATTTCAAAAGTCATCATTTTTCTTAAACTTCGTGTCCAATCAAATATATTCAAGTATTAAAATGACAAAGTACAGGAAGGTGAGGTGTCAAACTGCAGTTGTCATAAATCCCACTTCTCTCATGGCCAACATCAATTACCTAAATTCAGGATTGAAGTAAAATGAGTCAAACAATACCCCATTAAACAAATGCCTAGAATTTCAGACCTCTACAACCCAAATAATAATTTAAAAAGCTGGTTCATTCTCAATCCAGAATGTAACTTTTGTCATCCTAAAAGAATGTATATAATTAGATCATTTAAATTTTAGTAACAAAATAATATTTACACTAAACATAGATTGTTACATAGAAAATGTGATATGTAATTTTTAGGAGTTTATGTTATATACGTCATTGTAAAGAATTCCTTATATTATCAGGTTACCTAAAGTATATTTATAAATAAACCTCTTTAAAATTTATGATTTGTAATCTTAAAGATAAGATATGTTATATTCTAACAGGTCAAGTCACCAAAAAGAATAAAAAAAAATTTACAAACAATATATATAACTTAAACTTAACTTTTTATAAGTAGATAAATCTACTCTGATAAAGTAAAAGATTTTACACAAATATATACTATATGTTAAATTTCCCCATTAATACACCCTAAACTCACTAATTTCTTTTTTTTTTGCTAATACTTTTTTCTTGGTAAAAAAAATGATGGAGAATCTAATGACTCTGCCTATGAGTCTATACAGATGTAGCCAACCATTTGTGCTTTCTCCTATTTACACCCCGGTAAAATAATTAATAGTAATACTAGTACTAGTTTCCACTTGCAATAAAAAAAGAAATATTTTTTGGACAATCTCTCTCTTAAATTCTTCTAGGTAAGTGTATTTTTCGGAAAGAACAAAGAATGATTTTTATAATGTTAAATAAAAAAAGAAGAAGAAAGGAGTAGGATATAGAGGTGTTCATTGGTCAGTAGCAGGATATTTAGACATTTCGGTTCGGTATTTTTGATAATCAGTTTTTTAAAATGTAATATCAATACCATATGTAATTAAATTCGGTAAATTCGATATGATTCGATTTTTCTCCTTTCGGTTTTGGTTTATTCGGTTTGATAACTTCGATTTGAATAATAACTAGTGAAAAGAGTCATACAGTGTAATATTCTAAATTAAAGTACTCAAAAGTACAAACAAAAAACATTTGTTGACAAAAATTTTATCCAAAACTAGCAAATATCAATCCAGAAAGAAATATACATAATATATATTTCGGTATGGTATTGATATTTCGGTATTTCATTTTAAAATATACCAATATTTTATAAAACTTAAACTAAATCGTATGCCGAGTACCAAAATATGGAATATCAAATTCTAAAATTTTCCATTTTCGATAATAATTCTTTATTTACCAAATTATTAGGCATCACAGTTCTCTTTGTCCTTTGTATTGGGGCGTCTGTTAAAAGGTGGCTGTTAGTTGTTACAGCAAAGAGTGTTTGTTGTGTTGTTTTTAGTTAAGCATAAACTTAGCTGGTCGGTATTTAATAGTCCCTGTAATAGAGAAAGAAGAAAAAAAACAGTAGTTTAATTGCTCACATGGTAGCAGAAACGCTTGTGCCAATCTCAAACTTGTGCCAAAAACAGAGCTTGTTATGCTCTGATACAAAGCTAATTGCTTTTCTTACTTCTTTTGTTCATATCACCAAACCCATCTTTGGGCGTTTCAATGATCTCCCTCTTCATTGCTTGCTTCTCAATTTTCCTCCTTTAATCTAATTATAATGTCCCCTTCTTGTTATTGCTTCAAGTTAATCTAAAAGTTCCAATTTTTTTTGTACCAAAAAGATCATATTTTTCTGCTTTATGTTCTGGTTTTGTACCTTCATTAGTTGTTAGTATATGGGATGGGTGGGATGAGGCTGCAACTTCTTTGTGCCTTTGCTTTCTCTTTGGTGCTTCAGGGATCTGCAGGTAATTCTTCCTTTCTGTACTTCTTGATTTGAGTAAACATTCATTCAAGAACCCCAATTCTTTATTTTGACAAAATTTGTAGTGTATTTATGAGTTTTGTGCTCAGTAGAAATTGGTATGATAAATGTTCAGTCTTGGTAATGTTGATTTCTGAACTTGTTTAGATCAGACATTCATGTGATTGATTCATCTGGTGTGAGGTAATTGAGAGATTTGCATTCTCAATTTTGTCTAGTCTTCTTGTATGCCTAAACTTTTCTCTTTAATTTAGTAGTGCCAAGCGGAAATTTTTAGCCTTTAGGTTCTCAAGCTTGCTTTTTGTATACTAGTGATTGAGCTAAGTTACTTTTAACTGTTCCATTGATCCACTGATTCCTTTTAGGTTTTAGAGGCCCTACTAATTTAATTGCAATTAAAGCTTGCTGTAAGCTTCTAGCGCGTTGTAGAGCTTGTTGCAAATTGATTATACAATGACTGTTCTTCCCCAAATCCCTTTTTTCTAATGGCGGAGAATGAAGTGAGATCTTGTTGGGCTGTATTGTCTTCTGAATTTTGTCAGCATGTAGGCCACTGCAAAAACTGATGAACACTGTATGTTCCTCACCGTCCTCTTTAACACTCTAACGTTTAATGATTATTATTAATCTCTCTGTCTGCTGAAAGTAAGGAAATGATACTGTTACTATCTTTTTATCTGTGATGGAGCTGTCGTTTCCACTCATCTTTGTGAAAATAGAGAATCTTATCAATTGCTATGATCCAGGATAACTCCTGAGGTCTGGTAATGATGAACTACTTATGTTAAATACTCTCTGCTATTAACTTTATTATCTTTTTTTCTTATTTAAAAAAAAATCATTTTAGGTTTCAGTTTATCCCCCTCTCCGTCAGTTTCCTCTGCAATTCCTCCTATTGAAGAAGGAATACCCTCTGCCGTCTCTCATGGGACGGCATTCAGAAGTAATGCGCCTGCTCCTGCCTTTGAACTAAATGGTCTGACCGCGATTCTTGGATATCAAATCTTTTAACCAAATTTAATGTTTTATGTTATGCATCTTAAGTTTGTTTTGACCTCAGGGACATCATCTCCTCCTGCAAATGTGCTTCCACCACTGACGTCTAACCCTGTTCCTCAACCGAAAGAAGCTCTCACACCATCTCTGCAACCAAGAGCTCCTACATTATTGCCACCACCCAGTTCAGCCCCACCAGCAATCTCTTCAGCTCCGCCACCAGTCGCTTCTCTACCAGCTCCTCCGATTAAGTGGAATGATCCTGCTCCAGTTCTTCCACCAAGTGCTCCTAAGAGAGAGCGTGCTGAGCGGCCTGTTGCTGTGCCAGAAGCTCCAGGTACGCGGTTGACTCTGGTCATAATATTCACGACTTAATTTCTGTTTTAATTGAATACTCTTTTTTATGGAGAGCAGCACCAGTTTCCTCACCTGAAAGGAAATCACCGGAAGATGCACCAACTAAAGCGCCACCGCCACCTGGATCTAAGCCACCCAGTGAGAGCAGGGCACCAGAGAATCCTCTCTCCTCAATTGCCCCGGGTAATTTTGGGCGATGAGAATTTTGGTTTTGACACAGTATCTTAAGATAGAAAATAATTGTTATAATATTTTGCTTTCTTTCATTGAATTTAGTCGTTAACGTGCCAGCTCCCAGGGGAAAGCCGCACAATTCACTGCCCACCGTCCCAAGAGATCCAGAAGTTTCACCATCCATTCCACCAGGTATCCTTGCCTTTTTTCTAGAAGAAATTTTGACAATCCTGTTAGACTAAAGTTTTCAGTAAATTAGAGTTGATCATGGATGCCGTTAAATTTTTTACCTTATTTTGTGTTGCTGCTATTTAACTCAGTCCTGAATGCGCCTGCTCCAAGGGGACATCCAGAAAATCCACTGCCCACCCACCCAATCATTCCAGAAGTCTCACCATCTGTTCCACCAGGTATACTTGCTATATTTATCTAGTGCTCCCTCCGTTTCATTTTATATTGTGGTGTTTGAATGGACATGGAGTTTAAGAAAGAAAGGAAGGAAGACTTCTGACGCATACCAAGAGTAGCTTTAGAATTTGTGGTCTTATACATGTAATGACATTTCTATGGCTATAGGACTAAGTCACTAAGGGTAAAATGGGAAGTTCAAAGGTAAAGAGTCTTTTAATATAGAAATGTGTCATTCTTTTGAGAACAAACGAAGAAAGGAAGTGTGCTATATAAAATGGAAGAAAGGGAGTATGTAAGCAAAATAAAGAGTAAATTAAATGTAATCATGAAGGCATAAAGGTTTACATGATAGACCTTCTCTCATTGCATTCAGTCCTTAATGCGCATTCTCCAAGGGGAAATCCACAAAAACCGCTGCCCGTTCGCCCCACCAATCCCGAAGTCTTACCATCTATTCCACCAGGTATACTTACCCTCTTATATTTATTATGTGATATTCATCGTAAATAAATTGTTGGTAAGCAAGATGTGATCATCCATGCCATGAATTTGCAGTGACAGCTGCCCCACCACCGAGGAAGTTGCCTAACAATTCACCTTCCAGCCTTCAAAGACTTCCTCTAAAACCTCCATCCACTTCACCAGGTAACATTTGGAAAATATATTCAGTGCTTGCTAGTGTTGCTAATGCACATGTATTCTTCATATTCCAACCAAATAGTTTGTGGCTTGATGCAATCTACTCATATTGTTGGCAACTGTACCTCAAGTAGTAACCTCCTTGAGTAAAAAAACAGATGAATATGAGAATCTTAACTAGAATTTGTTTGCTTCCAAATTGCTAATGATTGCTAATATAGAACTAGGCGAAGAAAAACAAACTGATGCTTATTGAATGTGTTCGTAGTTGAAATTGTCTTGCTCCTCTTTTTGGATTGTCCTTACCTGCAGAAAAACATAAGACTGTTTTATTTATTTCCCCATTTTCTGTTAAATAGCTACTAGTTCTCATAGTAGCATTGACAGCATAGTTAATTTAAGTCAGTGTTATTACTGTAGTTAAGCATGACATATCCCCTATATCAACTCCGTGGCCAAAAATCCACCACAAAAGAGCAAGTGCTCCAGCTGTTGCACCTCCTAATAGAATGATCAGCCAGCACCCAGTAAAAGGTATGTCAATATTTTTCTGTTGACTTTTCGCATTCTCAGCAATGACGAGTAATGGCCAATTATGTCACTGAAGGATTTCTTCTCCTCTTGTAGCTCCTACTGAACACAAAGCAATGGGGTCCTCTACTAATGCTCCTCCTCATAAATTCTTTAATTCTCCCCTCGAGGAAGGATTATATCCTCCCTTGTCTGCACCTTCAACCTCATTTCAGAGGGATCACCACCTAAATGATAACATGTCAGCAATCACTCCGTCATCTTATGAAGTTCATCCACCTGTTTCAACTGAACAAGGTTCTGTATCTTACCTGAGAAATATATCACTTGATAAAATCATTCTGATATATGCCACTGACCAGAATTCAGTCAATAATTAATGAAGGTCCATTGATCCCTCCATCTCCTTCGTTTCACTCAAAATCATATCCAAAGACTAACCTTAGGCACAAGTCTCATTCACCTTTAACTGCAGGTTTGTGATCATTCTAGTCATCCTCAGTTAGCTACCCATTTGCCTCTCACAAACAAAGGAGTTGCTAAAGAAAAAAAAAAATGATTCTGATAGTTCCTACTTTACAGGATGGTTGGTCCCACCGCTTCCTGCGCCTTTAACATCTCCAGAAAGCCATGGTTCTCCTGCAATATCACCCTCTCCTGCTGCTTCATCTACACCAACTAAAAGTAAGAGTATGTCATATTTTTCCTTTTTATGCAATCCATAATCAAGGCATTAACCTTACATTATATTTTTCATCCTATGCATAGTTGATGCTTATCTCTATATCATCTTTGCCATTGCAAGAGCCATTTCTTTCACCTAAAATATCTCCTGTTGGGTCTTCACCAAGGCATCCGAAGATACCGCATCCATTTCAAGCACTACCACCGCCACCTCCTAACGAAGGTAACTGTTATCTGCCTCCGATTTCTCCTCTAAATGATATGGATCTTTTATGCACGAGTTGCGAGGTTTTGCCCACTAACGATTTCAAACCATGAATTTGACGTTGCAGATTGCGCATCATTGACTTGTGCTGAGCCTTTCACAAATGGTCCACCAAAAGCACCTTGTGTTTGTGTCTTGCCCATGCGAGTAGGACTACGCCTTAGTGTAGCACTCTATACCTTCTTCCCTTTGGTTTCAGAGCTGGCTACAGAAATTGCTGTTGGGGTATTTATGGATCCAAGTCAAGTCCGTATTATGGGAGCAAATTCAGCCAGCCAGTATCCAGAAAAGACCATTGTCCTTATTGATTTGGTACCCCTTGGAGAAAGATTTGATAACACTACAGCATTTCTGACATCCCAAAGATTCTGGCAGAAACAAGTTGTTATAAAAGCTTCACTCTTTGGTGATTATGATGTACTGTATGTGCAATATCCTGGTAATGGAATCATTCCTAATGCCATCATGTCATCTTGATGCCACATGCTATGTCCCGAATACCTAAGTAAAATTGTTATATGTGCAGGCCTTCCTCCCTCTCCACCTTCAGCAGCTTCTGACATTGATGCCATAGGTAGCCGACCATATCCTGGTGATAATAACGGAAGGACCATACAGCCACTTGGAGTTGATGTGAGCGGGCAACGACACAAAAGTGGGCCAAATCGGAGTGTCATAGCAGTAATTGTATTGTCAGCCTCTGTCGCAATTATTTTATGCTGTGCCGCGGCATGGGTTTTGCTTTTCAGACATAGAGATCGCGGATGTCAATCAGACCCAACTCCACCAACTACGTTACCGTCCCTTGCAAAGTCATCAGGTTAAATCCTTCTCTTTACATGTATATGATATAGTGCAATCTGGTTTGCCTAGTGTTCTTATCCTCTGTCATAACTTCTCTTAATTCGTGCCGAAAAAGAAATTCAAACAGTGAAATTCAGAAGTCTAACCTCCCTTATCATCATGCCTTTGTTGCATCCCAGGTAAATACTATATTAGGGAAAAATTAAAATCGTGTCGTTTTGAATATGCTATGTGTTGCTCAATGCAGTTTCTTTTACTTCTTATTCTGAGTATACAATGGAATGAATGTCCAAATATATGAAATGACATATAGGACAAGTTAACTGGTTAATTCTTAATGATAATATGGTGAATCATCCAATGTCTTTTGACTGGAATATCTTGAAGTGACAACTCTTGATGGGTGCCTTAGGGAACCTTTAAGCTTCACAATTTTATCATGTGAACCAAGCACATCAATTGAGTAGTTAATATGCATTTAAAATGTGGACAAATTTGTGATCTCATGAGTCTTGTGTAATAAAGACCTACAGAATTAGTTTCTGATCTTTATGCATACTGTAGGGATTGCAGCCTCCATGATTGGGAGCAGGCTGAACTCTCCTTCATTATCCTTTAGTTCTAGCTTTGCTGCTTATACTGGTTCAGCTAGAACATTCAGTTCAAGTGAAATTGAGAGAGCAACTGACAACTTCAATGAAGCAAAAGTACTAGGTGAAGGGGGATTTGGTCGTGTTTATAGTGGTGTGCTTGATGATGGGATGAAAGTGGCTGTGAAAATCCTCAAGAGAGACGACCAGCAGGGTGGTCGTGAATTTTTGGCTGAAGTTGAGATGCTTAGCCGCCTCCATCACAGAAACTTGGTCAAGTTGATAGGCATATGTATTGAGGAGCGCAGTCGCTGTTTAGTTTATGAGCTCATGCCAAATGGCAGCGTGGAATCTCACCTTCACGGTAATATTCAGTTTGGGTCCCTCCCAACTTTTTGGGTGAAGCCATGTAGTATTTAGATTTCAGACTGGCTAAAACTATCTGTCTTTCAGGTGTTGACAAGGAAATTTCTCCACTTGATTGGCATGCCCGAATGAAAATAGCACTTGGTGCTGCCCGAGGCCTGGCCTATTTGCATGAAGATTCCAGTCCCCGTGTCATACACAGGGATTTTAAATCTAGCAACATCTTACTGGAACATGATTTCACCCCAAAAGTGTCTGATTTTGGTTTGGCTAGAGCTGCATTAGATGAAGAAAACAGACACATATCCACTCGAGTCATGGGAACTTTTGGGTAAAATATTCATCGCTGATTTAAATCTTATTTTCTTTAGGCCAATCGTCTCGCCATTCTTTCTGTTCCTGTCGAAGGCCTGAAGCATTGAACAGCTCAGCTGCCTCATGCTGGTTTGCTTGCCTGGAGTATAATTTTTTTAAATGCCTTATTTGTTATATTCCCTGAATAAGGGTTAATACATAGTCAATGACATTGAAATTTGACTATAAGTAAACCTCTACCATCTGTGTTAACAATTGGTTCTTCAGATGTACATTTCTGACTTTGTTATTATACCAGGTATGTAGCTCCAGAATATGCTATGACGGGGCATCTCCTTGTAAAGAGTGATGTTTACAGCTACGGGGTTGTCCTACTTGAGCTGCTAACCGGAAGAAAGCCAGTAGATATGTCCCAGCCACCAGGTCAAGAGAATTTAGTTGCTTGGGCACGCCCGCTCCTAACGAGTGAAGAAGCTCTGGAGTTGATTGTGGATTCTAATTTAGGTCCTGATTTCCCTTTTGATGACATTGTAAAAGTAGCTGCTATTGCTTCAATGTGTGTTCAACCAGAGGTGTCGCACAGGCCATTCATGGGTGAGGTCGTCCAGGCTTTGAAGTTGGTGTGTAGCGAAGGTGAACAGACAAAAGAATTCGTGTCTCGAAGTTGTAGCCGAGATGATCTGTCTATTGACGTGGACGCTAGGATGAGTACAGGTTCGGGCCAACTTTTGAACCCTCGATCCCCGGTCTCTAACTCCGACAGTGAGCTGGATGTTGAGAGGGGACTCTCAATGTCAGATTTACTGAGTCCATTAGCAAGATTTGGGAAGAAAGAATCCAGTCCATTTAGGAGGTACTCAAGCTCAGGTCCTTTCAGAACAGGAAAAACCAGGAGGCTATGGCAAAAAATGAGACGATTATCTGCAGGTAGTGTGAGCGAGCATGGGGTGATGTTCGGGTTACAGCCTGGATCCCACTAATCATGGTTGAGGTTTTCACCTTTCGTTTTGATAATTTTTTGCTGCAAAATGTTAATGCCTTTCACCACCCATGCCGGATGGTGAAATTGTACAGCACCTTCTTGATCAAGAGATAGAATGAGGAAGCAAACCAGCATACTCGAGTTATTCTGAATGCAGTCGCATAATCCATGAGTATGATAAGCCCTCCGCTAAAAGTTGGGAAGGACCGTGCACGAGGAGATATCTGAATAGGGATTTCGTCTTATTGTAAGGAGATAGTAGTTATTGTAACATGCTAATTTGTTCATAAAGGGAGTCATAGTTCTTTCTCTTCTGGTATTAAATTCAAATCTTGGAGGCAAAAGAGTGAGTTGCTGCTAAGATACGCTAATATTGAAGGTTACTGTACTGTGCAAAACATGTTTTCTTCTCATCTCAGGTATTATGGAGCATTTTCTGTATATAAATGAACAATAACAGAAGTTATAGCTGCATGACTTTATCGTTGGTTAAGGTCAAATTTGCTAAATTGCCAATTATGCAGGGAACGGACATTGGTATTATTGTCCATCATCCATTTTAAAGGAATTGAGTATAACAACAACTAGGCCTCAAGTCTCAAGCGAGTTGGGGTCGACGACGTGAATAAGAAACAAAATTTATTGTTGTTAACCAAGTTATACAAGATCCGGATCAAGCAAACATCAGGGGATGTGAAGCTAAGACAGCCGAATGGCTTTTCATTAATTCAATTCATACCGTAGGTTCGTGTTAATTATAGCATGATTTCCTAACAACCTAGTCGTTTCAACCCCAGGGTCGTGGGTTAGAGTCACTAAATGAGCAAAAAACTCCAACAAGAGGGGTTGCTCGGATGGTCAGCATCCCCTACCGTGGCTCTAACAAATGAGGATCAAAGTGGAGCGGACAAAGAAAAAGCTGGATTCCAGATTTAAAGTTATTGGGTCCTACAATCACTCAAGTTAATACTATAATAATAACTACGTTCACAATTTTAATTGACTTTTTTGTGAAGTGAATAGGCGATGATCAGAGTCATTTCATCAATTTTAATTGACCTTTTTCAAGAACCATTGGTTGGTAAATTCAGTTGCCACAACTAATCAAATTCAATCGATGCAAAAACTTTTCGTTAATATTGTCATACAACGCCAATCACCTGCATTAGTGGTGGTTTATATACATTTTTAGGTTGAGAAAATTTAACTTTCGACATTTAAAATGATGGTTAATTAATTGTATACTTTAAAATTTTCTAAATGTATGTTTATGTCTATATCATTGTGGTACTATATAGACATAAACTTATATATGTTTATGTCTATATCATTCTAGGAATACCAGAAATATATAATATACTTTCGGATATGACTTAAAGATAGAAGATAATGGAAAGAATTGACGGAAATGCTATTTATATCGCTAATACAAACATTCTTTAGTTTTTCTCCCATTCTCAATTTTCATTTTTCCTACACAAATTAATGAGTTATTCTTTAATGTAGCGTGACTCATATATATACTAATGTTGAAAAAGATGCTAACTGATAGAGCAAATATTGAGTACACATATGCATCAGTAGATTTTTAAGTGAACAAATTAAAGGACGTAATTTGATTGAGATTTGAAAAAAGTAAGATTTGAAGTTGAAGAAGGATATTTGAAAGTTTTACGCTAAAATTTAATGGCTAGACGAGTAGAATTGACAATCAATGATCATATAGGGGTTACCGTCATAGGAGTTAAGTCACACTTATTGTTTTCTGTTATTACCTGGAAGATTTAGAAGAAAATTTAGAAAAATTTACATAGTAAATTGTATACGGTCGAAATCGGTCATACATAATTTTATTGGCATGGGAGTTACCTCGAGGTAGCTCCATAATAGATCGGGCTCGAGCTCGAAGATGGAACATCGAGCCTGGAGATCGAAATGCTCGAGGCCAGCAACAATTGAGACCAAGCGTGACCGGCTTCGAATAAGGCATAATAACGGATTGGCGAGATATTAGCAACCGGTTGAAGATCACGGCGGAAATCCCGAAACAGATCAAATCAAAGCGGTTGTTGATGTCAATCGTGAGATTTATTTCCCTTATTATAATTGTACATTATTTAGGATTCCTCTATTATAAAAAGAGGGATCTCATTCATTTGTAACATGATCATGATTCACTGATAAAGAATAAGTATATACGCTACTCCCTATTTCACTTACTGTTCATAACTGTTTTTTCCATTCTTTATTATTTTCATTATCCAACCTCGAGACCATCTCTAATCGAGGTCGAAGCACTGCTATAATATTGGTTTGATTTGTTTTATTGTTCTATTTACTTATTTAATTCCTTGTTTATCAATTGGTATTGGATTAAATCACATATCCTTAAAACCATAATATATGTTTAATTGTTACTCGAATTTTAGGGTAAACAGTTTGGCGCCCACCATGGAGCTAAAGATAATAGTGATTATTCTAGACTGTTTCTGGTAAAACACACTATTTTACGCCTGTTCTTGTCAAGAATTTTTGCTTTCAGGTTAAAACATGTCAAACTCACAAAACTGTCACGACCCCAAAATGATCCTGGCAGTGATGGCGCCTATCGCAATACTAGGCTAGCCAATTCACTACTTATAGCATAAAGAAACCTTATGTTCAAAACATTACTAATCCGGTATCTCATAAAAATTTCCGTTTAAGCATGTCAACACAAGCAAGGATATACTAAACATTAAATACATCCCCAAAATCCCGGAGTCACTAATCATGAGCAACTAAAAGAAATACATGTCTGATACTGTCTATTTAATACATGCTAAGTCTGAGGAAATAAATGTTATAAAGGTAGGAATGAGAAAATCAAGGTTGCGGACGCCGTGCAGCTACCTCGCGAATCTCGGAAACACTGTGAGACAGGAAAGACCAACTCTCACTCTGATGCCCTGGCACCTGAATCTGCACACAAGGTGCAGGGAGTAATGTGAGTACGCCAACTCAGTAAGTAATAAATGTAAATAAAGACTGAGCAGTAAGAAATACGTAAATACATGTCATAAATTCACAGTAAGTACAATCTTTCTTTCCAACAGTACATATATGTCAAATCATCACACTTAAAAAGCCGATTTCAGTAAAAGTCTTTTGAGAATATTTTTCCAACAGTTTCAAAAGAATTTCGAGAAATTCAGAGTAAATGTGATGAAAATCATAAGTAGCCTCTCGGGCAAAATATGTCTCATAAACCGCCCCTCGGCCGTAACATCACTCAGAATCAACCCCTCGGGCTACCTCATAATCAGCCCCTCGAGCAACCTCACAGCCACTCATGCCTCCCCATCACTCGTCATTCGGCACTCGGCACTCGCACTCAGTAGGTACCTGCGCTCACTGGGAGTGTACAGACTCCGGAGGGGCTCCTACAGCCCAAGCGCTATAACAAGCGATCTCGTAGCATAATCAATCAGGCCCTCGGCCTCTCATATATCCTAAATCAGTACAACATGTTGCGGCATGGAGCCCGATCCCATGATATCCTCACAACACAGGCCCTCGGCCTCACTCAGTCAGAAACCTCTCAAGCCACTCGGGCTATCAATAAAACAGGGTGCTCAGCCCAAAATATCATTTTTATGCATCAAATGGAGTAATTAAGACTGAGTTTCGAAATCAGTAAAACATAGCATGACTGAGTGCAAATCTTAAAGCATACAGTGAGGAAATAGTAGCAAAAATCCCCTGAGGGTCCAAACAACTTGGCACGAGGCTCAAATATGGCATTCAGCCCAAAACATAATAATATTTTCTAAAACACAAAATATCATATAGTTTTCAGTCAAATACGCAACTTAATAGTTGCTACGGGACGGACCAAGTCACAATCCCCAACAGTGCACGCCACACACTCGTCATCTAGCATGCGCGCCACTTCAAATAGTGAAACCATGTGAAATTCGGGGTTTCATACCCTCAGGACAAGATTTACAATCATTACTTACCTCAATCCGAACGAGAATCTACCCCGCGATTCCCTTGCCGCTCGACTCGGCCTCAAATCACCCCGAATCTATTCAAAATCAAATTCATAACATCAATATACGCTAAAGGAACAAATGCGAAAAATAATCAAATTACATCAAAAATCCCGAAATCGGCCAAGCCCGACCACCAGTCCCACGTCTCAGAATCCAATAAAAATCACATCACCGGAATCCTTATCCTATCACGAGTCCATGTATACCAAATTCATCAAAAACTAACCTCTTTTGTCCCCTCAATCACCCTTAAGTCTCACAATTTCTTGCTTAATCAGTCAAAATCTACCATAGAATCAAGTTTTAAGTTCAAGAATATTACCTCAAAGTGATTCCCCTTGAATCCTTGTTCAAATTGCTCCCAAAAGTTCCAAACGCGTATGAAAAATAATGAAGAATGGCTAAAATTTGCGAAGGCAAGAATTTATATGATCTTCCCCATGGGTTCCGCATCTGCGGTCCCGCATTTGCGACCAAATGTTCGCATTTGCGAACTTCACTTAAGGCCCCCAAGTTCGCACCTGTGATCTATCCTCCGCACTTGCGGCCCGCAGGTCCGACTCTCCTTCCGCTTCTGTGATGGACCCCAGTCCTGCCAAACTCCGCACCTGTGACACCAAAACTGCACCTGCAATGACCGCACCTGCGATCACCCTTCCGCAGGTGCGGAAAACCAGAAGAGTTACATCGGCAGCCCTTTTGCTGCATTTTCCAACTTTTAACTTCCGTTAGCCATCCGAAATCAATCTCGAGCCCCTCGGGACCTCAACCAAATATACCAACACATCACATATCATTCCATGAACTTAGTCGAACCCTCGGAACACTCAAAACAACATCAAAACACTAAATTAACCCGAAATTCAAGCCTAAGGATTTTTAAACTTCCGAAATTCGCCAACGATGCCGAAACCAACCAAACCACGTCCGAATGACCTGAAACTTGCACACACATCACAAAACTACTCCAACTTTCGGAGTTCCATTCCGACCCTGATAGCTAATTTTCTACTGCCGACCAAAAATCGCCAAAAATCTAATTTTGTCAATTCAAGCCTAATTCTACCACGAACCTCCGAATAACATTCCGAACACGCTCCTAAGTCCCAAATCACCTGAAGAAGCTATCTGAACCATAAAAACCAAATTCTAAGATCATTTACCTATAAGTCAACTTCCGGTTAACTTTTCCAACTAACTAACCAACTTAAGAGACTAAGTGTCTCATTTCTCTCCACAATCACCCCGAACCCGATCCAACCAACCAAACACAACATAAAAGAGCTGAGCCACACATAACGAAGCAGAAACAGAGTAAACGGGGCTAAAACTCTCAGAACAACCGATCGGGTCATTACAAAAATGCATCCACACATGCTGACAATGGCCTCGGACTCCACGGGGAAAACAAAAATGTGATTGCTTCAGGAATTGAGGTACCACAAGCTAGTCTCATAGGAGCACCGGCTGACAACCCAGTTGATGTCAGTTCGCACGTTGCTCTGAATGTGGACCTAGGCTTAGATCTCGATGGGAGTGTATGCAGAGAGGGCCGATCTGATGGCCAAGGAACACAGGGCAGAAGAGACGAAGGAGTCAGTATCCAAGTGATATTCGAGATGCTTCAGGCTCAACAAGCTGCCATTGCTCAGTTACAAATTCAACATAGAGCTCCAAATAGGGTCGAGCCGAAAATTACTCGCGGTACCTATCCAGTACCGGAAATATCGAATGATAATACATCGGGGACTGATCCTGCGATAATGAAAATGTTCGAGGAACTCACCAAGAGAATTGAATCAGGAGAGAAGAAAATCGAAGCCAATGATAAAAAAAGTGGAAACTTACAACTCCCGTGTCGATCAGATACCGAGGGCACCAACAATCTTGAAAGGAATGTATTCTAAGAAGTTTGTGCAAAAGTCGTTTCCTCCGAGTGCGACTCTGAAGCCCATTCCAAAGAAGTTTCGTATGCCTGACATACCCAAATATAATGAGACCACCGACCCCAACGAGCATGTTACCTCTTACACATGCACCATTAAGGGTAATGATTTGGAAGATGATGAGATCGAGTCTGTGTTATTCAAAAAATTCAGAGAGGCCCTTTCGAAGGGAGCAATGATTTGGCACCACAACCTGCCAACAAATTCCATCAACTCATTTGCCATGTTAGCCGATTCTTTCGTAAAGGCGCACGCCGGGGCCATAAAGGTCGCAACAAGGAAATCAGATCTTTCCAAAGTAAGACAAAGAGATAATGAAATGCTGAGGGAGTTCGTGCCTCGATTTCAAATGGAACGCATGGAGTTGCCGCCAGTCACAGATGATTGGGACGTTCAAGATTTCACCCAAGGGTTGAATGAACGGAGTTTGATAACATCACGTTAATTGAAACAAAACATGATCGAGTATCCAGCTGTAACTTGGGCAGATGTGCACAACCGATATCAATCGAAGATCAGGGTCGAGGACGACCAACTACGAGCCTCTTCCGGTTCAGTGCACCCAAACAGGTCGGCAGTTAAAAATCATAGGGACGTCGATAGAGAGCCAAGGTCGAACAAGGACCGATATCAACCATAGACCACAGATCGAAGGAACAATGGTCTGGGACAGAATTTCGACGGGAACGATCGAAGAAGTGACCGAGGAAAGAATTCTCGGGGACTTATGAGCAAGAGTGGTTTTTACAAGTATGCCGATCCCACAGAGGCACCTTGGTTATTGGAGTATAACTTTAGCATCAATACATCAGGCATTGTATCGGCAATCGGAAGGATCAAAGATATTAGGTGGCCCAGACCCATACAAACTGATCCTTCCCAAAGAAATCCAAATTTGATGTTCAAGTATCATGGCACACATGGTCATAGGACCGAGGATTGCAGGCAATTAAGGGAGGAGGTAGCCCGTCCATTCAAGGAGGGCCACCTTTGAGAGTTCCTCAGCGATCGAGCCAAGAATCATTTCAGAGAAAGGGATGCCAACCGGAAAAATGAACAAGAGAAACCCCAACACGTCATTCATATAATTGTCGGTGGGGTCGACGGTCCACAGGGACCCATATTCAAACGCACAAAGGTATTAATCACCAGGGATAAACGAACCCGAGATTATGTGCCCGAAGATACCTTATCGTTCAACGACGAAGAAGCAGAAGGCATTTCTCAGCCCCACAACGACGGAATTTCTATTTTATTAATAAGCGTGTTTTAGTGGATCTAGGTAGCTCGACAAATATAATCCGGTCGAGGGTCGTGGAACATCTCGGCCTACAAGATCGAATCGTGCCCGCAGCTTGGGTCTTGAACGGCTTCAATATGGCCAGTGAAAAAACTAAAGGGGAGATTATCCTACCGGTGAACGTGGCGTGAACCATTCAAGATACCAAGTTGCACGTAATCGAGGGCGACATGAGGTATAATTCACTACTCGGAAGGCCTTGGATACACAACATGAGGGTAGTCCCCTCGACTCTGCACCAAATGGATGAAATTCCCAACGTCGGATGGTGTAAAAACAGTTCTCGGGGAACAGCATGCTGCAAAAGAAATGTTTGCGGTCGATGAGGTAACATCTATATCGATGCTATCAAAATCGAAAAGGTCGAGCATTAAAGGTAAACAGGAAGCCAAATAGCAATCATCGCCACCAGCCTCGACCGAATCGGAGAAACAGAAGATAGAAGAAGAAGAAGAAGGGATTTTCTTACCCCTCGAACTTTTGTTGTTCCCAAAGATTTTGACGCCACCAAATCAATGGTAGAAGAGCTGGAACATAGGGCTGGAACATACTTGGGGACGGGATTAACCCCCAAACTCAGGAAAAAGCTTATTCAATTTCTTAATAATAACATAGACTGCTTTGCATGGTCCCATTTATACATGTCAGGGATCCCACCAGAGATAACAACGCACCGACTGAGCCTGGACCCAAAGTTTAGACCGTGAAACAAAAAAGGATACCCCAGTCCGAGGTAAAGCACGCATTCATAAAAGATGAGGTAACTAAACTCCTAAAAATAGGGTCCATTCGGGAGGTAAAATATCCCGAGTAGTTAGCCAATGTAGTCGTAGTCCCAAAAAAAGGGAACAACTTAGAATGTGTGTAGATTATAAAGATTTAAATTACGCATGCCCCAAAGATTCTTTTCCACTGTCTAACATCGATCGCATGATCGATGCCACGGCCGGCCACGAGATCCTTACTTTTCTCGATGCCTATTCCGGGTACAATCAAATCTAGATGAACCCGGAAGACCAAGAAAAGACTTCATTTATCACCAAGTACGGAACATACTATTATAATGTAATACCCTTCGGGCTAAAAAATGCGGGAGCTACTTACCAACGCCTAGTAAATAAAATGTTCGAAGAACAAATAGGTAAGTCAATGGAAGTTTATATTGATGACATGCTAGTTAAGTCCTTGCGCGTAGAGGACAATTTGGCTTATTTGCAGGAAACATTCGAGATCTTAAGGAAATATAACATGAAACTTAACCCCGAGAAATGTGCTTTCGGGGTCGGTTCGGGCAAGTTCCTTGGCTTTATGGTGTCGAATCGGGGTATCGAGATCAACCCCGATAAAATCAAGGCCATCAAAGACATCATTGTCATAGACAGTGTAAACTCCATACAGAGGTTGACTGGACGGATAGCTGCCTTAAGCCGATTCATCTCGAGGTCATCGAAGCCACAAATTTTTCTCTCAACTCAAAAAGAAGAATGATTTCGTGTGGATCCCGGAATGCCAACAGGAATTAGAGGAATTGAAGCGATACCTATCGAGTCGACCAATACTTCACACTCTGAAAGCACATGAGAAATACTTGTACTTGGCAGTGTCGGAAATCGCGTTAAGTTGTGTCCTAGTTCGAGAAGATCAAGGTACGCAATTTTCCCGTTTATTATGTAAGTCAAGCCTTAGGAGAAGCAGAAACTCGATATCCACACTTAGAGAAATTGGCACTTGCACTGATAAGCGCCTCTAGAAAATTAAAACCATACTTTCAGTGTCATCCTATATGCGTATTAACCACTTACCCACTTCGTAATGTTTTCCACAAGCCCAAACTATCGGGTTGATTGGCCAAATGGGCCGTCGAAATCAGTGTGTACGATATCGAATATCAACCCCGAATGGCCATCAAGTCCCAAATTTTAGCGCACTTCGTGGCTGATTTCACGCCAACCCTCGTGCCCGGAGTTGAAAAGGAACCCTTGTTAAAATCGGGTACATCATCGGGGTATGAACCCTTTTCACAGATGGTGCTTCGAATATGAAAGGTTCCGGGCTATGCATCATTTTGAAGCCTCCCACGGGAAGCACTATTAGGCAATCTATCAAAACTTCTAAGTTGACTAACAATGAGGCCGAGTACGAGGCCATGATTGCAGGGCTCGAGACAGCTAAAATCTTGGGAGCAGAAGTCATTGAAGCCAAGTGTGACTCTTTACTGGTGGTGAACCAAGTAAACAAAACCTTTGAAGTTCGAGAGGATAAAATGCAAAGGTACTTGGACAAGCTACAGGTAACTTTGCATCGTTTTAAGGAATGGGATTTACAGCATGTACCTCGAGAACAAAATACTGAGGTCAATGCGCTTGCAAATTTGGGGTCATCGGTCTAAGAGGATGAGATCAGCTCGGGGATTGTCGTTCAACTCTCGAGATCCATGATCGAGGAAGGTCATGCCGAGATAAATTCTACGAGATTAACCTGGGATTGGAGGAATAAATATATTGAATACTTGAAAAATGGAAAGCTCTCATCGGACCCTAAAGAGTCGAGGGCCCTATAGACCAAAGTTGCTCGATTCACATTAGATGAAGATGGTACATTATATAGAAGGACATTCGACAGACCATTGGCAGTATGTTTAGGACCAGGTGACACCGATTATGTTTTACGAGAGGTCCATGAAGGCACTTGTGGGAACCACTCCGGCGCCGAATCACTGATTCACAAAGTCATTAGAGCAGGATACTAGTGAGATAACATGGAAAATACACTAAGGAATTTGTTCGAAAATGTGATAAATGTCAAAGATTTGCACCGATGATCCACCAGCCCGGAGAACAACTTCATTCGGTCCTATCCCCGTGGCCATTCATGAAATAGGGGATGGATATCATCGGCCCTCTGCTATCGGCCCCAGGTAAAGCTAAGTTCATTTTACTTATGACTGACTATTTCTCTAAATGGGTTGAAGCACAGGCTTTCGAGAAAGTGAGAGAGAAAGCGGTTATAGACTTCATCTGGGATCACATCGTGTGTCGATTCGGGATACCCGCCGAAATTTGTGTGCGACAATGGAAAACAGTTTATCGGCAGCAAAGTGACAATTTCTCGAAGACCATAAAATAAAAAGGATATTATCAATGTCGTATCACCCTAGTGGGAATGGACAAGCCGAATCGACGAACAAGACTATCATTCAAAACCTAAAGAAAAGGTTGAACGACGCTAAGGGGAAGTGGAGAGAAATCCTACCGGAAGTCCTGTGGGTATATTGAACTACATCGAAGTCCAGTATGGGGGCAACCCCGTTCTCCTTAGTATATGGCTCTGAAGCTTTGATTCCAGTTGAAGTCGGGGAACCCAGCGCCAGGTTTTGACATACAACCGAAGAG
This sequence comes from Nicotiana knightiana, assembly GCA_005239525.1. Lineage (NCBI taxonomy): Eukaryota > Viridiplantae > Streptophyta > Magnoliopsida > Solanales > Solanaceae > Nicotiana > Nicotiana knightiana. Next base: position 15,027 of record ML419237.1, on the reverse strand, counting down.
CCAAACCACGAGGCTATGAATACTAGCCTCGAATTATTGGATGAAAAACGAGAAGTTTCACTCGTTCGAATGGCTGCACAAAAGCATCGAATTGAAAGATACTACAATAGGAGAACCAACCTTTGCCACTTCAGAGTCGGGGACTTAGTCCTAAGGAAAGTCACAATCAACACTCGAGATCCTAACAAAGAGAAGCTCGGCCCAAATTGGGAAGGACCTTACCAAGTCCTCGACATCTTTGGAAAGGGGTCTTATAAGCTTGGTACGAGAACGGTGAACAACTACCCAACAATTGGAACATATCACTTCTCAAACGATATTATTGCTAAGGCATGACTTTATCCCTGTTTTCATTTATATATTCGATGCTAACTCACTGCAGGAGTTCGATCGAAGACATCGTAGCACTCTTTTTCCCTTAGATTGGTTTTTATCCCAAATGGGTTTTTCCGGCGAGGTTTTTAAGGAGGCAACAATTATGTGCTACCTGGGGACAATTCAACAGTATCTAAGGCTTCTTTACAATCAACCTCGAATACTGGGGGCATCACCCTCAGATGTTATATTTTTGAGGAAAATACTTCGTGTCAAAGGGTATCGATAGGGAAACTTTGTAATGGGACAAAAGATCGAATGAACCGTGTCCATATAGATAGTCGAGTCCCGATGGCAAAACATGTATAAATTATTAATAGAAGTATTCTTTCTATATCAAATATCTTGTGTCTCGAAGAAAATTCTCTAATATACGAGCTCCATACTTATAATTTATTGAGAAAAGGCTCAAAAGCCAAGTGCAAATATACCTCTAACACTCGGGGACTGCCATCGACGATCAACATATTCGAGTTATCTAAAATGAAATTCATAAGACCTCAAAAAGGCACTCCTCGGTCTATAAGCGAAGGCCATTATTCTCGGGGACTAAACATTTCGAACAAGTTCGAAATATTTTTGGGAAATAAGCCCAAGAGGCATACCCAAAGGCTACGGCCAAACTAAAGGCTACCACCAAAACAACGCGGCTCGGATACGTCCGAATCCCGCAATAAAAATAGGCCTACGAATTCTTTATAAAATCGGTTAAAAGAGGCTACCCTCGGAAAATAATCAAAAGGGCTTCGATAATATCAGCCCTCGAAAAACTTTAAGAGGTATCAAATTATCTTAACACAAATATGCTAAGGCACAAAAAGCAAAGGGGTTTCAATCGACATTGAACCCTGACAAAACCCAATGGGTAAAATAATACATGCTAAGGCATAACGAAAATTTTACTAAGTGTTTTTAGCCGAAAGATGGAAATAATAGCCATCTTTTAGAGGCCATATCGGCTAATTTAAAGAGCCTAAGGGCCAATACACTTTGAGTTCGAGATCTTGTTCTCACTCAAGTTGGACCTAAGGGTTCCACTATTCCGATCTCAAATGAAACTGACTTAAATGTAGCTCGAAGATTCATCATTATTTTATATAAAACCTTAAGGGGTCTGATACTGTGAGTTCGAAACTTACTCGAACTCAGCTATAAAAATAGTGCAATTATGGCTTCGAGCAAGCCATCCGAGATCAAAATCTCGAACACATTATTAATCTCGGGGACTCGCCCTTGATTAACTAAAAACCTAAGGGTTTGTTCTACTCTAAGTTCGAGCTAATGCTAACTCGATTATAGAGGTTGCAGCAACAAAATTTTCACAAGGCAAAGACAAAGTAGAATTTATCACAAATCAAAAATCAGAGACAAAATGGGAAGAAAAGGAATTTTTCATATATAGAAAGTATTTACAAGGGTCTTACACAAAAAGCAAAAAAAAAAAAAGATCCTAAGTGCCTAGTCCACTTCGGGAGCCGCATCGTTGGGAGATTCATCTTCATCTCCTCTGCCCTTAGATCCACTCGTGGAGTCTTCATCATCGGAGAGTAAAGCTTCGGCATCGTCCTCCAAAACTTTTTCACTCTCGATATCAGCCGAGAGGTCAAAGCCACGAGCATGTACCTCCTCAAGAGTCTCTCTCCGAGACTGACGCCTAGCATGCTCGACAGCACACGATAATTTTATTTTAGCAGCAATGAAAATCTCGTGTACCCGAGTGTTAGCAGCTTCAGCATTGGCTCAGTAAGAGGCCACGAGCGCCTCTGCCTCAGATCTGGACCTTGCAAGATCAGCGGCTAACCGAGTCTCGAGTTCTTCAATCTTCTGGGCTCGGGCCAAGCTCTCCTTCTTCACACTTTGGAGTTGGCGCTCAACCGAAGACAGTTAGGCCCGAACCGCAACTTTCTTCGAGACTAGATGGTCCATGTTCTGCTTCCACTACCAACTACCCTTTTGCTGAACCTGCAGAATTAAAGTGTTAGTAGCCAATATTAAGTTAATATATATAACGAGCTCCCAAAAATTTGCATTACCCATTCGATGAGCTCGGTCTGTTCTTGATGAGCCCTTGTCAGTTCGGCTCAAAGGCTCCTGATCTCCTCTTCTCTTTGCACATAGAGGAGTTTGAGGGCGTCTCTCTCTTCCGTGAGATTTTTGAGATCAGCCTCACAACGGCTCAGCTCGGCCCGGTATTTGGAAGACGCTTCTTGATAGGGCACCGTAGCCTATACAGAAAGGAAGAAAATTAGACATGAAGAAGTAAGAGCAAACGCAAACATGATAATAGAGGTTAGACCTTACTTGGTTTAGAAGTCGCTGAGCCTCATCAAAGATGAGCGATGCATCCAGGTCGGGAGAATTCTCGACCCCTATGAGGCATCCACAAAATATGTCTTCCCCTTCGTGGTTCATCCCTACATCAGGGTTCCTCATGGACTAAGCCTCTCAAAATTGCCCTTCAGAAAATGTGGGTCCAGGAGGTGAATCCTTAATATTAATTTCCCCAAGAGAGTCACTTGGGGCATTATCCTCTCTTTGAAGGGCCTCGTAACTGGACCCTTCGGGCATACCCATCGGCTGATCATCACGCGGAGGACATCTTCAACACCTGATGACTCGGGGGCTCTGCTCGGACCCTCCTCCGAGATATCCTTGTTCTGAAGATGAACCTCCTCGGCCGGTACCAGCTTAGCAATTTTGGAAGCTTCAACGCTTCCCCTCTTCCGAGCCGCCAGCAGGCAGTCATCATCTTCTCTCTCCTCGTCTTCCTCCCGTAGTTTTTGGACTACATGGGAAGGCAGAGTAGTGGGATCGGTCTTCGTCTTTCGAGCCTTTCTCTTCCTAGGCTTCGGAGTATTGGGAGGCGAGGCCCTTTTCCTCTTCTTGTCTTTGGCCGGCTTCGGGGCCTCCTCCTCCCCGGGTGGAGGCGGCCTCATGCAACATTGTCTCCGAGACCTGTATGAGGAAAAATCAAGTTAAAAAGAGTATTTTTAGGAAAGCACCAAGCACATACGGAGGAACTTACCATGATTTTTGGCCTCCCATCGTCCCTTGGCCCAATCGCGCCACGAGCACTCTGCATACAAGGAGGTTGAGTCCAGTTGTTGAACCCAACCTGCAAGGTTCGGGACTACCCCAGGAAACCGGGGGAAACTGCACCATAAAGAAGAATATGAATGAGAATAGGTAAAGGAAGCAAAGCAAGTAATTAAACGTTATCGGTGAGGTTCTACTTACACTTCATGTTCCATTCTTCGGGCAATGGCATCTTCTCGGCAGGGATTAAGTCAGAGGTATTGACTCGGACAAACCAGCCCATCCATCCCCAGTCCTTGTCCTCATCTATACTCGAGAACAGCAACTTCGTGGCTCGCGTTGAAGCCTTATCAGTCTACCCCGGTAAAGACGGTGACCGTATAGCCTAATGAGATGATCTAGGGTGAAAGACATCCCCTAGACCTTTATTGTGAAGAATCTGAGCAAAATGAATATGCACCAAAAAGAGGGGTAGATATGGCCAAGGGTTACCCGGTATTTGCGACAAAAGTCGAGTATGACGGGATCGATGGGGCCCAATGTGAAATGGTAAGTGTTGATACCCAATTTTTCCCTATATTATTTTCAAATGCATATATATTTTCAAAATAATGCATGAGCATCAATTAGTATATTTTTCATAATTTTCTGTAATTTTAAAGAATTTTAAATTAATTTATTCCATCATTTTATTATCTAAATAATTACTGTTGCATCACAAATAATTTTATAATAGTTTTATTGCTTAATTTTTATCATTTTATATTTATATTAAGCTTTAATTATTCTATGCATAATTATATTTACCTCTTTAGGTTATAATTGCAATGACTTTGTAATAATAGCCCATGTGTGCATAATTACTTTATTTTTACTCGAAAATGAATTTTTATATTTTTGCAATATCCAAATAATTATTTTAAATCATTTTCATACATAAATAGAATATTTTATCATTTATTAACTATTTTTTATAATTTTATTTTTATTAGATTAAATGGGTATTTAAAAGATAGCCCTTTTTTAGTTAATTTTCGGACTCTAGCCCAATAACCTACCCAGCCCAATTAAACCAACCCATTAACCCATATACATAACCCGCCCCAACCCAGATTAAATCTTGGCTGTTGATCTCAGAAGATCAACAGTCGAGGATCAACCTTCCTTTTTTAATTACACTAATCCTAAACCCTACCCTCATTTACCCCAACCCGCCGCCTATTAATCCTTTTCTTTCCTCTCTTATCTCTCACCCCCTTATAACCCTAGCCCGTCGTCACTCATATTCCTTCGATTCATGGGGTTCTCTTGCGATTTCAGCCCTCATCCGGCCTCATCTCTCTACTGGTGTTGTGATTCTCATGCTACTTGATGGATTCTCAAGAGATTCGAACCAGACTTGGTTCAAAATCTCTCTTTTCTCGACTAATCCTTCTATATTCACCCCTATGTATGTGAGTACTACCACTTTCGTGTTTCTATGGTTTCAAATCTCTAGTTTAAACCAGATTTGATTCACTTCTGTTTATCTTCATAAACTTAGCTATTCTCCATTTGAATCTGTTCAGATCTCTATAAATTTGAAGTGTTTTTGTGTCTGTTTGGAATTTTTACTCAAAGATTTTTTGTTTTGCTCTTATTGTTAACCGATTTTTATTTTACCCTAAAAGCTAGGGTTTCGATTTTTAAGGGATTTATGCAAAAAACTGTTTAAAATATTTAAATGTTCAACTCTGGTTTTCTTCTTTACTTTTCGACTGATTTATTTTGCTTGAGTTTCATCTCCATGCCTTTATGACTTAGGGTTTCAATTAATTCGACAATTTATTTCACTGTTCTTGCCTGTTTACCTCGGCTCTGTAAATTAGCATGTTAATTGATTTTATTGCTTAAATTAGGGTTTGAAATTGTGTTAATAGCTATATTTACCTATCAGACTTTTACCTATTCTTCCTCATGTGTGATTAGTAATTGGTGCTACTTTCCTTGATTCTATTACTGGCCTGATTTTGTGCTTTGATTATTGGGGCTGATTTATAATTGATTTCTAGACTTACTGATTACCTTATTTAGCCCTAATCTTGTCTGCTGATTTATTGCGTGAAAGATTCTCCTTAATTTAAGTAATACTTATGTGATTATGTCCCATTAATTAGTTTGTGTTAACCCTAATTGATTGGTTAGTTGATTTTTCATACCTTATTTATGTGCCATTGATTTTCCTACCTTATTTGGTTTTACTCTACTGTATGTTATAAAAAGCCTTTCATTGTTCAGATTTCAAACACGCTTACACACTTACACTTAGACACACTTACACTCAGACACACCTACCTACATACGAAGAGACTTACACTGAGACTCTTACACTCACACGCACAACTTTTTTTACTGAACAATTCTTAAAATTCAAAATTCTCAAAGATGTCTGTTCTCTCATAAACTTGAGTTCTTTCTATCACTCTGATTTGCTGCACTCTTTAGCCGGCTGGAAGCCAAGGCTAAACTCTCTGGATCCAAACTGCCATTATATTCTTGTTTACTTTCTTCCTAACTAGTATGTGTTAACTCCTGTTATTCTATTTTGTTCTATGTGCTTATGTGGTTATTTTATTTTTAACCTTAGCATGCTTCTGTCTTATCTATGATTCTTGCTTACTTCTTTCTAAACTAGTATGCTTTGGTTCCTGCTACCCTGTCCTGTTCTATGTATTTTTTGGTTAATTATTTCAAACTTCAGCATGTTTCTGCTTAATACATGCCTACATGATCCCACTTAGTGATAATTGCTAAACTAAGTCATTTTCAATAATGTGAAACCCTGATTAGTCAGTTGTATGTTCCCTGTTCTGAAAATATGTAATATGGTGTCAATTCTGTCTATTAGTTCAAGTATCTTTTCTCTTTTGTGATTGCTTTTAATACTGGTACAATATCTATGTATGAACCAATACCAGTTTGTTTGAACCATATGCTAAATATGGACTCTGTTTGTGCTAGGTGCAGTCCTACAAATTGAATTTGTTTGCTCCTAAAAATCAAACTGTTCTTCTAAAGTTGTTCCCCTACCCTTTATGTACTATTTTCAAACTTCTACTCTTATTTATCTAGGTTCCTACCACCCCCAGTGTGAGCACTACCTAGGGTCCTTGAGACTCCTCCGAACTCTGACACATTGGGGTTGGTCTTCCGATCTTTTACAAACTATTTCTCTAAGTAAGGTTCTGGTGTGAGCATTGCCCGGGGTCAGGCCCTTGGGAACTTTGACGCACCAGAAGCCCAATTATGTGTATCATGGATGGACCACATGTACACTTCAGACTTGCTTTGCTTGAAGGCCTGGTATCCGGGTTAATATTGGGACTATGGGCTCCCTATGTTATAATGATTTTTTTTGTGTAATGTATTCATTATTGGGCTATAATAATGTAATAATCTCTGTAATAAACAGATCTGGGGTTATTAGTAAAAGTTGGGGGTTTTATATATCTTTGTTAAAAAAAACTCGAGTAGAAATCCTGCTTATAGGTCTATTGTGTTGGTTCCTTATGTGCATGTTACTATTCATTTAGAGATCCTGCCTATAGGATGTTTTTCTGACTGTTTGTGACTCTGAATCTTCATATTTTCGGCATATTAGAGACACTGCCTATAGGAGTTAATTAATTCTGCAAATTAGAAAGCATGCCTATAGGATCTAAAGAGATAAAATCTGTTTTCATGAGTTAAAATCAGTAACTCGCTCAGAAACCATGTTATAGGTCTATAATTAACAATTTTAGATGACATGCCCATAGGATTCTACTCTGGTTATCACTTAGGCAAACTTGTAGGGTTATTAATAATTCTGGGTACTGTGATCCCTTGCTGCTTGAAATTTGTCCAGATTCAGAATTTAATCAAATCAGTATGCAACCCAGTAGGTCCCAATGCTCATTTTAATAAACTGGTTTCTTACATTCTGTTTATGCCCATCTAGATATCCTGCCTATAGGCTCCTAAATTAATGAAATTTGTTGATTGAACTGCATGCATTTGTTGTTACTTGTGGAGGTTAACATGAGCCCTTATTTGCTCCTTACATGATAGTCCTATCTGAATTTTGTTTGTCGCCTAGATTTTTCTCATTTTAAGCAACATAGGTCAGTCTAGAACTACCTTAAATAGAGGTCCTAAACACCTACAGGACCATAGGTAAGGGACGGGTAGTGCACACATAAGGCACGAGTTAGAAGCTACTAGAACGCTTAAGTAACAACTAAAAGATAGTAATTGGTTAGTAAAGGAAATGATGACCCGTGCATTAATACTATGTGCAGCACCCCAACTTGGATAAAGTTACCAAGTATTACATGGAAATGATCCTATAGGCTAAAAAACTTAGGACCCCTTTTAATTTATGTTTTGAAATAATAGTTGTCTAAATTGCTTTATTTTCCTTTAAGACTAATTCGTTTAATTAAATTATGCCCGGGACCCACCGTTGTGGACCTCGAGGGGTGCCTAACACCTTCCCCTCAAGGTAATTTCGAGCCCTTACCCGATCTCTGGTGATGCAAACTAGTTTCATGACTTAACTACTCTAGGTTCCCTGACGCACCTTAATCCGTGAAGTGGCGACTCTTCAAATCCCATATCCCATCCCAAAAGGAAAGGATTTGTCTCAGAAACGTCGAAACCCGATTTCGCGAGAAAAGGGGGTGCGACAGCATGACGACTCTACTGGGGATAACCCTTAGGCTCTTACCATAACGAACTTGCTTTTTGTGAATTAGACTTTAAGCATGATTTATTCTGTTAATACGTGCGCACCGTTTCCCTTTCCCACTTTATGTGAATTTAATTGCCTATTTTCAAGCATTTATGATTTCCTTTTTACTATGAAAACTGATTTTCTCTTTGTTTTCTTTCTTAAAATGCCTTTTCAATTATTAAATACCGCATTTATCATTTTCTAATGTGCAAATACATGACAACATGATATTTTCCGTTGCATAAATCATGCTCAACATCATATTCCACTCGGCGTAATCAATGCCATAGCAACGCTTGATGAGCGTTTGCGCTCTTCCTATATATCACCCCTTTCAACTCGGAAAGGCTTGTTTGCGGTAAAACTATTCGATCAGCGGTACAGTCGACGGTTCCGTGCCTTTCGCCCTCAAGTTGTCCGCTTGAGGGTACCAATCTAGACCTCTATAGAAACCTTACTCTAATTTATTGTGCATGCATCATGGTCAAACCTAGCCAGGGTTAATATGTTTTCCACATAATAACCCTTTAAGAAAAGCCTTGTCCAAAATTCCACCGGGGTTTCCATAATCCCAACGGAAGTAAGCACGATATGTGCATGAAATAAGTGTCAATATGCTAATCACTAATGTATAAGTAGTCGAATCTGGAGGGGGAAAGGGTATAACCTTATTTGTTTTGCAGAAAGGCATGAAGTCCCTAGGTTTGGCATGGTCTGTAACATACCACCATTGTTGCTAGATTGGTGGGAAGATCTTTCATGAAGTGACAAAAAGCATGTGAAAAAGGTCTTGGGAAATTTGCCTTCTTTATTGGACATCCAACCGAATAATATGTTGATTGAAGCTGCCACATTGTTCTGGGACGGAGAAAGATCTGTGTTTCACGTTGGAAACATAGAAATGACCCCTATCTTGGAAGAAATAGGGGGATTCACTAGACTACCTTGGGACAATCCCGGTTTATTGGTTCCAGAAAACCGTACCGCTAGGGGGTTTCTGAAAATGATGGGTTTGAAAAAGAACGACGATTTGGAGTGCCTGAATAAATCCTACATACCCTTTGACTATCTCTATGAATGATATGTTCATAGAAAATCCTATCGTATCTACCATGATGAATTCTCTATCACTTCCTTGGGTTGTATTCACCGCAGGGTTTTTGTGTTCATCGTCTGCTTCCTGGGTATGATAGTGTTTCCGATGCAAGCGGACAAAATTCATACCAGACTGGCCATGGTAAAAAAAAAACTAATGGAGGGGACCGAGGGGAAAACATATACCATTGTCCATATGATCATAGAAGACATATATCGGGCCTTGGACTGCTGCTAGAAGGGATTCAAACACTTCGAGGGTTGTAATCTGCTGCTACAGGTTTAGTTGTTAGAGCATCTCCAGAGAGGTCAATATTGTCAAGAGTTTCCACGAAGGCCGTGGAATGATCATATATCTTTCCATAACCTTAAGAGAATGACCTATATCCCAGACAAGTTTTCTCAAGCAGAGAGTGCTACAAAATGGGTGCAGTTTTTTCGACAATTTGACCGAGGATCAGGTTCAATGGATGTTTGAATGGTTCCCTTCTGACGAGTTCATCGTCAGATCTAGGGATGCTCCGCACTTGGTGTTAATCGGGTTAAGGGGCATATACCCTTATGTTCCAATCATGGTTATGAGACAAGCAGGCAAAAAACAAGTCACACCGCGGGTTGTTAAAATGAGTCATTATAGGGCAGATTTTCAGGATGAAGACCTCCCATACAAATGTATAGCTCAGCATATGTGGCACCTAAAGATTATTGTAGAAAGGGACACCATCGAACCAGACATGTATCACGCAGGGAATGTACGCTTCTACCCATCATGGTTGGAAGATAGCTTAGCATGGATAGTTGAATCGGGAATCATTCGAGGAAACAGGGTCATACAGGAAGTTGCTGAAGCCCAAGAAAAATATAACAAACTGCACAAAAGGGTTCATGAGTCCGAGGCCGAGCAACTAGAGATACACAAGGCTAACATGGAACTGATCAATGAATGGAGAGAAATGTCTATCAAGTCTAATGAGAGGATGGTATACCTGGAGCAGGGTCTGATGGAGCTGGAGGAGAAGACAAGGAAGAGAGTCGTCGACTTCCAGAATGCTGAGGGAAGCGAAGGAGGACATCTAGAAAGGGTATACATGTTGCTGGGCATGCGCGACCTTGGGAATCTGATCGATGGATCCAAAAGAATCAAGCCTGGGAAGGGTCCTTCAGGGACCAAGTAGATTAGGTTTATTTGTTTTTCAAATGTAATAAGGCCAAGTGCCATTAGTGACTTATCTTATTTAGTGTCGTTTTAGATTCATCTATTTTAAATTAATGAAATGAGGCAATTATTGGCACTGAAGTTCTCTAAATCAACTTGTTGCTAGGCCTACCTCGGGCACAACGAGGCTCCCAAATTAGGACGCGAATTTACATTTCCGCACTATGTGTTTAAATATTGCAATACTCTTTTTGGAACCCTTACTGACTTGGTTACCTTTTGTTTTTCTTTCATTTTTTATTATTCCCCTTCCCCAAGGTTGGTTCACACATACTGGCATCATCCGCATATCACACCAGATCCAGAGGCCCTACACCTCCTCCTCCTCCAAGTGCATCAAAAGGCAAAGGGAAAGCTAAGATGGATAATATGAGTGGCGACAACACCGCACATGCTGAGAATGTGGAAACTTCTGATGGTCGGAGTACTCCGGCACCAAATGACTTGGTCTTGCGGTTTGAAAAGAAAATACTTAAACTACAAGGTGAGCTTGATCAGGTCCGTAACTTGGCAAACCTCTCCCTCACACTAAATATCCCAGATATCAACCATCCAAATACCCAAAACTCGGCACCTCTTCAGAATACACCCAACCAACGCCCGCAGAATCCTCCCGTACCCCACCAATATACAACCCCTCCTCAAAATACTTTACCCATACCTACACATCCTCAATATCAGTAAACCACTTACCACACTCCTTAGAATACCCTACAACTTATCCCCGATCCCTAAAATTCAACCAATGATCACCACTACACCAAACTCCTTGCCTTCACCAAAACAACCCTATATACGTGGAAACCTTACCCCATTCTACTCAACTAATCTCATATATACCAAAATCCTCCGAGAAGGACTTGGTCATTAAAAACATGGCAGAAGAACTCAAGAAGCTCATAAGCCGAGTCCAGGGTGTTGAAGGAGGTAAAGGAATTGAAGGTCTGAATTATGAGGACTTATGCATTCAGCCAAATGTGAAACTGTCGGATGGTTACAAACCTCCTAAGTTTGAAATATTTGATGGAACGGGCGACCTAAAGGTTCATTTGAGAACCTACTGTGACAAGCTCGTAGGGGTTGGAAAGGACGAAAAGATTCGCATGAAGTTGTTCTTGAGAAGCCTTACTGGAGACGCTCTATCTTGGTACATAAGTCAAAACCCCAAGAAATGGGTTAATTGGGTAAGCATGGCGTCGAACTTCATGGATAGGTTCAGATTCAACACAGAAAATGCACCCGGTGTCTTCTATATCCAGAATCTCAAGAAGAAGCCCACTGAGGCTTTCCGTGAGTATGCTACTCGGTGGAGGTCATAAGCAGCAAAGGTCAGGTCCGCATTAGATGAAGAGAAGATGAACAAGTTCTTTGTTAGGGCTCAGGATCCACAATATTACGAAAGGTTAATGGTAATCGAGAATCACAAGTTCTCCGATATCATCAAGCTCAAAGAAAGGATCGAGGAAGGTATCAAAAGTGGAACGGTGACAAATTTTGAGGCACTTCAGGCCACAAATAAAGCACTACAATCAAGTGGCATACCAAAGAAGAAAGAAGTGGGAACAGTAATGGTTGCCCAAGGTCCAAAAACTCCATTTGTATAACAAACACCTCCACTCACATACCAACCATCACCTCCCAGATATTCCCAACCTGTTACTGCCTACCATACCTATAATTCCCAACCATCCTATTATCAGTCACCTCCAACTCATCCAAACTACCAAAAACCCAGGCCTAATTTTGACCACAAGCCACCCAGACAATACACCGCCATTGTTGAACCCATCGACCAGTTGTACGAGAGATTGAAAGTTGCTGGTTATGTCACCCATATTCCCGTTGTGGCAATGGAGAATTCATCTCAATGGGTCAATCCAAACAATACATGTGCGTACCATTCCGGTATGAAGGAACACACTATTGACGAGTGTCGTACCTTGAAAGACAAGATCCAAGCATTGATTGATAATAAGGTCATACAGGCAAAGGAAACTGTATCTAATGTCCGCAACAATCCCCTCCCAGATCATACGAGTGAAGGGGTCAATGTGATAGAAACTGAAGAAGAATGGGATCCCGATGAATCAATTGGGCTTATTCGAGAAGATGATGATCCTAAGAAACCTGCAGTCACGCTCAATCCCATTGTGGTGCAGGTGCATCCACCAGTTGAAGTCGAGGTAGATGCATCAGTTCCTTTTGAAGTAGAAGTAACCCCACCTGCAGCAACACCCGCTCCATTTAAGGTGGAGGTGGACACACATTTCACTGTAACGCTGGCATCCACACCACCCTTCAGTTCCAATGATGTACCTTGGGATTATGTGGTCGAGGCTAGAAGAATATGAAGGTCGGAGATGGAAAAATCTGGTGCTGCACAAGGAATGACTAGAACATGAAGGGTTTATCCACCTGAACATTTGGGAGAAGCCAGTAAGCAAGCTTCCAGTAAACAGCCCGTTATTGAGACTGGTCCAGATGACCTCTAGAGCAAGGTACATGCAAGGGAGTACTCTATCGACGATCATCTGAACGAGACTCTCGCCCAAATATATATCCTGTTATTTCTGCAAAATTCGGAGGCACACAGGAATGCTCTAATAAAGGTATTGAATGAAGCATATGTGCTAAACAACATCACTAGCAGAGAAATGGCCAATATGGTGGGGCAAGTGCTAGAAAGCCACAAGATCATTTTCCATGAGGACGAGTTTCCACCTGAAGGGTTAAGTCACAACAGGGCACTGCACATCACAGTGCAATGTGAAGATAAGTTCATTGCCAGAATTTTGATAGATGGAGGATCCAACCTCAATATTTGCCCATTAACAACGCTGAAGAGGTTGGTCAAGGGCCTACATGAAATACCGGCAGAATCTATGAATGTGAAAGCATTCGATGGGTCACAAAGAGCCACGATTGGAGAAACCAACCTATGCTTGCAAATGGGTCCTACCTGGTTCGATGTTGAATTCCACGTACTAGACATATCCGCCTCCTACAATCTTCTACTGGGACGACCTTGGATACATGCCGCTGGAGCTGTCGCATCTACTTTTCACCAAGCGGTAAAATTTGAATGGAACCATCAAGAAGTGATCATCCATGGATATGGGAGCAACCCCATTTACACCAGTCAGACTGTTCCGGTGGTAGAAAATAGATGGAAGTTAGGTGGAAAAACATACCATCGCATCGAGCATGTTAACGCGATTGAGAAAGATAAATGGTTGAGTAGCAAAATAGAGAGCATACTGGTATGGGCAGGGTAAGAACCTGGTAAAGGGCTTGGTAAAAAGCTTCAAGGTATCTCCAAACCAGTACAACTGAAGCGTCATGGCACAACCTTCGGGCTTGGATATCAGTATATCTGGCAGGAATATCAAAATTGGTCACCACCATGGCGTGGTCCAGACTATCCTCTTGAGAAACCCGTGCCGCACCTGAATCAGACCTTCCATCAGGCCGATACAATATGGCGGTCAGAGGAAGAAGGAGCCTTGCCATCATTGAGAAATTTTTTCTTGGAAGACGATGATATGGATTGTTGTGTAATAGTTGAGGAGGAAAAAGAAGACGGGCTCACTATCCATACAGTGGATACGGGCTCACTATCCATACAGTGGATACGGGATCATCTCTCAAGAACTGCACCGCTAAACCATCAAGGACCCGACGAGTCTCGGGGTAGTGATCACGCTCAACTATGTCTTATAGAAAGACTAACCGGGCGCTGCAAATATAATTCGGGGTATTACGCCCAGAGTCGATCCCACAGGGAATTTACGTATCAATTAAGTCTTTAAAATACTAAACTGTTACTTAATCAATTTTCTCAAGACTTTTGAATATCAAGTGGTAATTTTTACTAAATCTAATAACAAAATAATAAACTAGCAATTAACTAACAATATAGTGTAAACAATGATAATAAAGGTCCAAGGTTATGGTTTCCCCCGTTGGTGAATTCTTTCTCGGATATTTCTTATAGTTTAATTAATCGTCTCTATCAATCATGAACACTCTATCTACCATAAATCTCTCTCAAGTAATTATGATAATTTACTAGACGCACTCTCTCAAGTTACGCTAGCTAGATTGCATTACAGTTCACTTTAGATTGCACCCGAGGTATCGTTATCTCTAATCCAACCTCTAAACCATCGGTTATGACTTTCGTCTATACTCCGAGAGTGANTGATGGCCATTCAATTAACTACAACAAGAACGTAGTTGAACAAATAGAGAATAATCAACAAAAATATATTAATATCGCAATAAATTCATCCCCAACGGGTTCTACCAAAACCCTAGATTAAATAAGCTAGCTAGACATGTTCATAAGAATCACACTCAAAATAAATTGCATATTGAATTACAAAGTAATGAATAAAAGATGTAGAAATCAATGTTTTGTCACTTCAATGGTTTCTTCTCTTCATATCCTTCGTCTTCCTTTCAATCCTCGTTAAGTTGTGTTTTAGGAGTCTATTATATGTTTAGGACAAACCCTAAACGTGTAGGAGACTTCTATTCCAACCGGGAAACA
>ML419233.1:76929-99810 GCA_005239525.1 Nicotiana knightiana | reverse complement strand
AAATGGGGTTGTTGAAAGGAAAAACAAAACTCTTGAAGACATGGCAAAAACCATGCTTCTATCAAGCAAGCTACCTCACAGCTTCTGGGCAGAAGCAATTAACACTACATGCTACATTATTAATAGATGCATGACCAGACCTCTGGTAGAGAAAACTCCCAATGAATTACTTAAAGGGAGAAAGCCCAACATATCTCATCTTAGGGCTTTTGGATGCAAATGTTTTGTGCATAATAATGGCAAAGATTCCCTAGGAAAATTTGACCCCAGAAGTGATGAGGGAGTATTCTTTGGATATTCATCACATAGCAAAGCTTATAAAGTATATAATAAAAGAACTATGTGTGTAGAAGAAAGTGTACATGTTGTCTTTGATGAAACTAACACTCTTGCTGAGAGACAGGAACCAGAAGATGAGGAGCTTGGACTGGTGAGGAGCAATGACCACATTGAAGCACCTATGGCAGATGGAACAGGTGATGGACCAGGTTCAACAACCCCACGCAAGTCGACAGGGAGAATTCTACATGAAAATACTGGCCCTGATCCTATTCCACATCTACAAGACAACATGGAACAATCCAGAAGTGAACAATTGGTACTCAAACCACATAGATATCAGAGTTCTCACCCTCTTGAGAACATCATAACAGACTTGAGATATGGAATAAAAACTAGATCCTCCTTGAAAAATATGTATGCGTTTGATGTATTTTTATCCTTGATTGAACCAAAGAACATTGCTGAAGCCCTGCAAGATGCTTATTGGGTAACAACCATGCAAGAAGAGCTGATTAAATTTGAGAGGAGTCAACTATGGCACTTGGTACCCAGGCCACTAGACATATAAGTAATTGGCACCAAGTGGGTCTTCAGGAACAAGCTCGATGAGGATGGAACTGTTACAAGAAATAAGGCTAAACTAGTTGTTCAAGGATACAACCAAGAAGAGGGAATTGACTATGATGAGACCTTGTTCCTGTGGCAAGACTTGAGGCAATCAGACTTCCTATAACATTTGCTGCATACATGGAATTCACTCTTCATCAGATGGATGTAAAGAGTGCCTTTCTTAATGGCTATTTGAAGGAAGATGTATTTGTAAAACAGACTCCTGGCTTTGAAAGCAAAGAGTCACCTGATCATGCATATAAACTTGACAAGGCTCTCTATGGTCTCAAGAAAGCGCCTAAAGCTTGGTACGAGAGATTGTCAAAATTCCTGCTGGAACATGGGTACAAACGAGGAAAGATTGAAAGTACTTTGTTCCTAAAGGAAAAGGGAAAAGATGTTCTGATTGTGCAAATTTATGTTGATGATATCATATTTGGGGCAACTACTGAAAAGCTTAGCAAGGAATTTGCTACATTAATGGGGAGTGAGTTTGAATTGAGTATGATGGGTGAGCTAACCTTCTTCTTAGGTTTGAAAATCAAACAAACTCCACATGGCACAATGATACATCAACAGAAGTATGTGAAAGAACTCCTCAAGAAATTCAAAATGGAGGATTCAAAGGATATAGATACCCTAATAGCCACAGCTTCAAAATTGGATGTGGATGAACCTGGTTCATCCGTTGATCTGAAGACATACAGAGGGATGGTTGGGTCTCTATTATATCTCAGTGTCAGCAGACCTGATATTGTGTTCAGCGTGGGACTGTGTGCTATGTTTCAGGCAAATCCAAAGGAGTCCCACCTCACTGCAGTGAAGAGAATTTTAAGATATTTGAAAGGCACCACTGATTTGTGCCTTCGGTATCCTAAAGGTAGTAATTTTGACCTTGTAGGATATGCTGATGCTGATTATGCAGGTTTCCTGGTTGACAGGAAAAGTACTTCGGGTATGGCTCACTTTCTGGGTACTGCTGAGGCTGAATATGTGGCTGCAGCCTCCTGCTGTGCTCAGTTGCTATGGATCAAGCAATAACTCATGGACATTGGTATAGATGTGGGATGTATTCCTATTTTCTGTGATAACACTAGTGCCATTAGTATGACCAAGAACTCGGTTCATCATAAGAGAACTAAGCACATAGATGTTAGGCACCACTTTCTGAGAGATAACTATGAAAAGAGAATGATCTCAATTGAATTTTGTGCTACTGATCAACAAATTGCAGATATCTTTACTAAAGCACTGAGTAGGGAGCATTTTGAGAGAAACAGGCTTGAATTAGGGATGATTAAAATCACCTGATTGAAAAAATAAAACATGAAAAAATGAAAAACATTGGCTAGAAAAGTCTGAAACCGGTGTAAATAATCAGATTAACAATTGATGAGTCTCATACTGTAAAAAGTATACTCTTATTCCATGTTTTAATATGACTCACTGATCACTAATGAAATTTTTTCTATCTTTGCAAATTGAGGCTTGATCATGAGGATTCTGAAATAATGAACCTGGTTCATCTGAAAGGCGAGGTATGTGTTCTACACTCTGCACATTTTGAAATACTAATAATTAAATCATGAGCAGAACTCTGCTCCAAACTCAAAATCTTTTCAAAGCCTATGCATTTGACTTTGAACCAGTTCTGTTTCAACAAAAATGCTCACCAAATTAAAATACCAAGATCCTTAACCGTCAATTCTAAAGTAAAAGTTCATTCAAGCCATCCCTTCCCTTACAAAACCATTCCCATATTTCTGATGACTCAGGTAACATCTGTCCCAAACCTTTCTTCTGAGATCATCTCTGATGTTGCTGAAAAACTTAAAAAGTAGGTTCATACTTGTTGGGTCTTTGAAGGATGTGGAACCGCCAGAGATAAGAACAAGAGGTGGTAAAAACAAAATTGAAAAAGAAAAAGAGAGAGAGGGAGTAAGGAATGAAGAAAGGGGAATAGGGCAAGAATTTGTAAAAATGGCTATCTGTGGTGCTGAGCCAGAAAAGGAGGAAGAAAGTAGCAAGAACACAGGGGGAAGTGAATCAGGAGAAACCGCTGAAGGGTTAGCAAATTTAGGAAAGGTACCGATGAACACGGTTCATCTACTGAGGAAACCCTGGTGGATCTGCTGAAAATGTTAGGCGATAATTACAATCCAAAGAAGAAAATAACTCCTAAAGCTCAAACGTATGGAACAACAAGAGAAAGTAAGAAAAGAAAAGTTGCTCTTTCTGAGACTTCTAATATTTCTCTTCCAAGAGGAAGAACTACAAGGAGCAAGGTAAAGCAAAGTGAGGACGAGTTGAAGAGAGCTTTAGAGGAGAGTAAGAAGAAAAGAGTGGAAAAAGGGAAAGAAAAGGTTGTTGAGCCTATTGAGGTTGTTGAAGTGGATGAGATGGACCTGGTCCATTAAAGTGAAAAATTGGCAGAGGTAGAGGTTCAGACCCCTAAGCCCAATAAAGTCAAGACTTACTCAAAGAAGTCTTCATCTGTTTCCAAGTCTGCTAAACCATCTATCTCGGCTAAACGAACCAGGTCTATAGTTCTTCCAAGACTTAATTTCCTAGCCTGCCTAGAACTTTCAGTAACCCAGATTCAGAATTTTTTTTGTTGCTCATGTTTTAACTGTTTTTGTTTTATTTTGTGGATTGTGGCAGAATCATATTCGCTCTATCAATGAAATCTGATGCTTTTTGCTCTGATTCAGTATCTCTATTTTTTGATAGTTTGAATTCTTAGTTGATTATTGATGATTAATCAATGATTGCATATGCAGTTGCCCAAGTGGCCATGAGTAATAATTACTAAATCTGGTAAGTGTATCATTTTGCAAACTTTTCGATGATGCCAAAAGGAGGGAAGATATGTGCTGAATTTTTTTTCAAAATTTTTTTTAAAGTGATATTTATAACCTAATGAACCTGGTTTCTCCATGATAAATTCTTAAAACCATACAAAGTGTTTGATGTTTATACAGGGNATACTTGACCTGACGAGTTGGCACACAAACCTTATATGCATAGGAGATGAATGCGATTGTGAAGTATCAATGAACAAGAAGAGTATCTTCTAATGCGAAAAGGTTGCAAATTGATGAAAGAATAGAAGTCAAAAATTCAGCAAGGACAGAAACGAATGAAGGAAGTTGTGTTTGATAAGAACTTGTTCTCCCAGGTAGAGTTGAACTGGAATTGGAAGACAAGCTCAACGACTGACTCTATAAATACTTGATGTATTTCTTCTGAAATTCGAAATGCGCAAAGACTAAATTGAATCAAGTTATGAAAGCAAAATTCCTAGGATATTTGCAAGAAGAAGTATTGTGCAAAGGCTACAGTTCAACTAGAAGAAACAGTTCCATCTATTTATCATTGAGTCTAGTTGGTTGTAGTAGGAGTTTTAATATTGTATCTTTTCAGCTTTCATAGAAGCAATTGTAATAGGTACATATGGTTCAAGTTAGAGTTAGCTTAAAGTCTGTAGAAATTAGATAGAGGCTAGGTGATACAAAGAGGATTAGAGTTTGTCCTAGGATTACAAAAAAGTTTATTTTGTAAGTCTGTTTGGCTCAGAGTTTTTAGTGAAGTGTTTGAGCAAATCCTACTGAGGAGTAGTTTGTGGTCTTTTCACCTTTTGAGCCAGGTGTTTTCCACGTAAAATATCTGTGTCTTTACTTTACTGCTTTATTATTCCGCAAATAGTAGTAAGTAGTACACCAAGAAGAACCGGGTTCTTCTTGTTAGACAACACTCGAAAATTGGGTACCACACAAAGTAACCTATCTTCTTGTGTGGTATTGAAGTCTAAAACATCAAATACCCGATCCAATCTCCTTTAAAATCCGGGCCATTGATCTTTAAGATCAACGACCCACATATAAACCCACCCTTTTAATTACCCAAAAAACCCTAACCCTAACGCATTCTCACCACCCGCCGCCCCTAAATGCTCTCTATTCTTCTTCTCATCTGAAGATACCCCGGCGCCGTCAACCTGTTATCCCCTCCGATTCCGACCCAAAAATGGAATCAATCAATGATTCCCTTACCTTGTTGACCACCTCTCACTACCGGTTACCCGTTTATGGTGCTATATAATTGCTTGCCTAAAAATGGCAAGCGAATCTCTTTACTTTCAAACCAATAACTGGTTTAGATCTTTGACCTTTCTTTGTCCGTGTTCATTCTCGTTCTTTTATATGATGAATCTTTGAGAATCTTCGCGATTTTCTACTTACCCTAAAACTAGGGATTCAGATCCTGCTAAATCTGATTTGGTTCGATTATTTAATTATCTTTCTTTAATATTTTTGTCTATGTGTCTCTGTGCATCTTATTATAACTCTCTTTGTTATTTCTACCGATTTTTTACTTATCCTAAAATTTGGGTTTCTTGATTCTTCAATATTGAACCAAATCTGGTTCGATTCTTTAATTATTTCCATCTATATGTCTCTATGCATCTTATTATAATTCTCTTTGTTATTTCTGCCGATTTCTACTTGCCTCAAAATTGGGGGTTTTCGATTCTTCAAAATCGAACCAGATAATTATTATGTTAAAGACGATGTCTATATGTCTATATGCATCTCTTTAATTGTTATTTCTGCCGATTTTGTATGTTTTACCTAAATTACGGTTTCAAATTTTTCTTTCCTTATTAATTGTTAAGTGCTTTCCTTTCTAAGTACTTTGACTAATTATTGCCATATTTGTGTGTTCAAATTCAGTACTATTTAAACCCCTCCCCCATTTCCCTTTAAGGATACTTAGAGTTCGAAATATTCTCACTACTATAAACAAACTATACACAGTTATTCTATAGCTATTATTCTGTGATTTGATTCCTGGACGGCTGGAAGCCAAGGCCAAAAATCCTCTATTGTTTGCTTATGTTGGTGACAATTCCTACATTGTTAGATTCTTTTTTTGTTTCATCTTAACTGGAAAGTTATTGAATCCTTTACTACTTTATTACTCGTTCAATATTTTACCGTTATTAGACTAGTTATTTTCTGTATTCAAGACATGTTGAACTCAGTAAATCAACTAGTGAAATCTGCTTAACTCTGTGTAACTTAGGACTATCTTTTAGCATTAAGCAGGTTTTGATACTTTTCCTTAAGAACTAGTTAATTATGTATGCCTTAGCAGATTCATTAGCTTGTTGTCAGGTTTTGTACTCACCATGTTATGATACCTTTGTTAAATTGTTTAACCAACTCTTACTGCTAATTAATGTTTTTCCTAACTTACCGTTGATCAATGAGCTTCCTTTATGTGACTCAACCTGATCTGAACTCTTTATTATCTTTGTGAAGCATGTTTATGAACTGATCCTTATTAGCATATGACTTTGTTAACTCTCAAATTTTGTCAAGTCTTCTTAGTTTCAAAATGTATTTGTTTCTGTTCTATGTGTGATTTTGTCTCTAAGTGTTCTCACTAACCCTATTATGCTCTCTTGAATTCTCACTCCTTCCTGGTGTGAGCACTGCTCAGGGTTCATATGAGACCCTCGTGAACTCTGACACACCAGGATTTGGTCCACAGTTTTCCTTGAACTGTTCTAATCATTCTTCTCTAGTGTGAGCACTGCTCGTGGTTCTTGAAGCCCTTGGGAACTCTGACACACCAGGATTTGGTCCACAGTTTTCCTTGAACTGTTCTAATCATTCTTCTCTAGTGTGAGCACTGCTCGTGGTTCTTGAAGCCCTTGGGAACTCTGACACTAGAGATTTGGGTTTTGTATGCTTATCCTTGAGATATGGGTGAATCATTCACTGCTGGTCACTGTGCATCAATGAACATGGGCTTTTGGAGTTATTATGAGTTGAGCCTGGCCTGTCCAGGTGTATTTGGGCCTGCTGCAGGCTTCTTATAGCTTATATACTTTGTAATTTATTCATTCGATTCTAGTCTGTAATAATTATTTGTTGTAACAATTGGGGCAATAATAAATTGGGAAAATGGGCTTATTTTTTATATTTGCATGAAAATGGGTAGATAACCTACCTGTAGGTGTTTATATTATGCTATTATATGTTATATAACCTGCCTATAAGCATTTACTTTATTCAAAAAACACTCTGCTATTGTATGTTAGAAATCTTGCATATAGATGCTTACTTTGTTTGCTATTGCGTGTTAGATAACCTGCCTATAGGTGTTTACTTTTGCTCAAATATGCTCTGTAGATAACCTGCCTATAGGGGTTTACTTTGGCTCGAATAAGTTCTGTGGATATCCTGCCTACTCTACTTTTACATGATTAGAAACCAAGCCTATAGGAAATAAAATAACCAGAGTTCAATTTACATTACAGAATATTCAAATCTGCCTCTTTAGAAATCATGTGTGTTGGTTTAATTGATTGTCACACCTGCTAAGTTAGTATGTGTGTCTATAAGAACTAAAACCAGTTTCAATCATCAAAGGTAGAAATCATGTCTATAGGTTAATTACCACTTGTGCTAAATACTAAAATTTGAACTTCATACAATGTCTTGCTAAATGCCACTAGAAAGCATGCCTATCAGAACAACTGAGTAATTCTGAATATCCTTCGTTGTTATCACTGTCAACTGCTGAATAGATCACCTAGACAACATAGTTATAAGTTTTAATCGCTTCTACTTATATTCAGTAGGCAACTGTCCAGTCATTTAGAAATTACTTTACATAACTGCTAGAATTGATTAAAATCCAGAATCACATGGAGAGCATGTCTATAGGACCTAATAACTTTAATTGCGGAAATTGCCATAGGCCTAATTTGTTTGTGTGCATTTGCTGCCTAAAGTGTGGAGGCTTATCTGAGTCCCTATCTGCTTTTATATGAAAGTCCAACTTGTTTTTGTATGTCGCCTAATTTTATCATTTTGAGAAACCTAAGTTGAGTCTAGAACCATCCAAAATAGAGATCAAAATGCCTCCTGGGCCATAGGGTACGATTTAGAATTGATTAGAGCGTTTTAGGTAAATAACTTAAAGATAGTAATCGGGTAGTAGGAGATGATAGTCTGTGCCCACTAACTAATATCAGTAACACCCCCGTCTTGGGGGGGTGGGGGGGTTACGAAGTATTATTTGTGTTGCACGGGGTGATCCTTTAGGCTAAAAAACTTACGACCCCCCATTCATGTTAAAATAATGTCCTCTCTTCTCTAGACTAATTCACATGATTTGAGTTTGTCCGGGACCCATCATTGTGGACCTTGAGGAGTGCCTAACACCTTCTCCTCAAGGTAATTTGAGCCCTTACCCGATCTTTGGTGACACAAACTAGTAAACCTGAGTCATTTGCAATAGGTTCCCTAACGCACCTTAATCTGTTAGGTGTCGACTCTCTTTTAATAACCATTCCCTCCCATTTAAAAGAGTTGTCAATGTCGAAACCCGATTTCGCGATAAAAAGGAGCACGGCAAAGGGAATTTGATAACTTGATGCAACGTGGAAGGGACAACACCAATATCGTGAATCCATGGTCTTCCTAAGATTATATTATAGGACATGTCCACGTCTATCACCTGGAACTTTTTATCTTGGATGACCCATTCCGCAAATGTGGCAAGTACTATTTCCCCTTTTGTAACAATGCTTAAATTATCAAGCCCATAAAAGGACCATGCTTTTGGTATAACCTTATCATTAGCTTACATTTCATTTACAACTCTCAGTAAACAATGTTTACTGAGCTACCAGGATCAATCAAAACTCGTTTTATATTAGTATCATGTACAAGTAGGGATATTACCAGTGCATCGTTGTGAGGGATCATCAAGTCGTCTACGCCTTCATCGCCAAATGTTATACTTTCACCATCTAAGACCTGGCGGACTCGCTTTTCGTGAGTGACAATAACTTTTGATGTCTTTTTTGTGGCTGTGTATGTTACTCCATTGACCTCGTCTCCTCTAATTATGATGTTGATTGTTATATTTAGTGATGGAGGTTTTGGGGGCTCTTATCTGTTCTTCATGTACGATTGTCTCCCTTTTTCACTAAACAGATCAGTAAGATAGCCTTACTTCGATAAATGTTTTACCTCTTTGCAAAATCCTGCAATCTGCGTACCAAAAATCTAGGTTTCGTTTGTTTGGATTTGATCTCATTTTCTTCGGCCATCGCACCTTTTCCCCTAGACCTCTTAAAACAGCCACAAATTTTGAAGTGCTAATGTTAAAGTTATAATCCCTTATTCTTGCTTATGTACTGGGATCATTGCTTCGGGCGTCCCGTTCCTTTTTAAATCTGGATGAAGAACTCGCATATTTTCGTCTTGATCTTGAATCAAACCGTGCATCCTCCTATTTAGATGAGAGTCTCGCTCTGCAGGTCCCATGTACGGCTCGTACTTGTTTTTACCGGACATTCTCTATGATTATGAGGATCTCGAACCTAGTCTATCTTCAACCCGTGGTTGTGCAACCATATCATTTTCTATCTGCAATTTCGTGTTGTATCTATTGTATACATCGTTCCAAGTTGTTGCAAGGAATTCTTGCGAACTTTCTTTCAACCTTCTTGTGGCTTCTGAACTTTTCTCATTTAAATTACTTGAAAATGCCATAGTCACTCAGTTCTCACGTACTCGTGGCAACGTCATTCTCTTTCATTGGAATCTATCTACGAATTCCCTGAGTAGTTTTGTACTCCCTTGCTTAACCTTGAAGACCTCTTCCATCTTTTTTTCAACTTTTTTCGCCCTCGAATGCGTTTTTAAAAATTAATCTACAAGCTCCGCAAAAGAATCAATGGAATTTTCAGGTAAAAGAGAATACCATGTTAGAGCCCCTTTTGTGAGTATTTCGCCAAATTTTTTAACCAAAACTGATTCGATCTCCTGCTTGGTTAAATCATTTCCTTTCACGTAGTGAAAGCGGTTACGTGATCCCGATGGTTAGTCATTCCATCATATTTGGAACCGGGCATGATGGTCAGCATGGAGACGACCATACCGTGGAGCAGGATGCTTTAAAACAATTGATTGAAAAACACATGAACAATGCATTGCAGGCCTTTGTCAGAGGATTATCCAACGCAACACATGTTTTTGTCATAGGATTATCATTCCGCTCTTGTTTCTTCTTTTACATTTGTCACACCCGATTCTTTTCTCAGTGTAACCTCATGGATGTTCTTCTTGTGCCTTTTCGCATTCTTCAACTTGTCTAATTAAGGACGCCACCTGTCGCTATATTGATGGTCCACGTACCACTCCCTGTCACCTCGATGACAATCCAGATGTCATGCCTTTTTCCCACTAATACATGGAGGAAGTTGGGTTCTTGAGAGCTTCCCTTTCTAGAGCAATTTTCGTATTTTTGTGTGTAGGGACGGGGTAGGGCTTTAAAAATGACCCCTCGGGTGCGGTTCCATGCAGCTGAAGGCTCAACCGCGCACCTGAACGCGCAACAAGGGCAGTGGCACTGCACAAGTGCTCTGCCGTGCACGGGACGACTTGGCGCGCATACTGCGCATTATTCAGTAAAACGTACATAACTTGTTCCTCAAAGTCCTTTGGGCTCCACAATATATCATTGGAAAAGTATTTCAAAGGACCACAACTTTCATGTTTTATGTTTTCTTAAATTTCTAGCAGATTTTCACTAAATTAGGCTGGAAGATAGACCTTTCATAAACTTAGTCGATTTTATCGAATCTTATGCACCTCACTCTCTGTCTTGATTCTAAAACAAACTATTTTCATTCATACACATTCCGATAGGAATTCAGATGTCTAAAATTTCATATTAATACTCATTTAACACTTCCACACATAATCTGGATTTACGGAGTATTACAGAGTGATTGTCTTTGAAATTGAAAAATACCAGTGCTCTTTTTCTCTTCATTTAAGAAGAAGAAGAAGACTCTTTCATTTGCTGCCATGCTTAAAGATCGATGATACCTCCAAATAACATTTTCATCTTGATAGACTCCGGCCTGCTTTATTACGGAATATGAATTGATATGGAGAGCACTAGCTGCCGCGACAAAGCACTGAAGAAGCCATGGAGCATAATTCTAGCATGTATATGTTGGATTTCATGGGAAGCGAAGTTTGAGGTGTTTTCAATGCAAAAGAATCCTTAATGATGTTGAAGTATAAGTTTAGGATTATTGGGAGCGCATAGGGAGAATGTGCCTCGAAATTATTATTATTTTTAATGAAAGTTAGTAACGTTATATCTTGAGTTAGGGCCTAGGCTCAGCACGGGCTAGCCTCCAACTAGTAAATATAAGATGCGGCATATGACTTTGCCTTCGTTGTCGCATATGACTTTGCCTTCATTTGTGCTTTCTTTTCCTTTCTTATAGATCGACTAAACGTTTAGTAATTTCTCCCTTTATTATTGTTGGGATTGGCTGGGTGAAGTAGGAAGAATGTGAATAGACGATAGTAATGTATGTTAAGCAAATTATAGAATACACATGCGCTGCAATTATCCATTTTCAGGAGTATCTAAGCACAAACTATAGCTAGGTCACGCGTTTGAGCCACCAATAATTGCATTAGGATAATTTATTAAATCACATTCCTTGGAGATCCGACCCTTTCCTAAACCCAGCAATCTGCATGAACGCAAAATACTTTGTGTACCGAGCTTCCCTTTTTAAAAGTAACTTAGCACGAGGAATACCGTATGTTTTTTCAATTTTATTTATGGAGTTGTATTGTTCGAGGTTTAGCGTTTAATCAAGCTTCCCCTAATTTTCTAATAGTAGAAGAATTTTTTGTAAAGATTCTGTCCTAGCTATTAATCCAATATATTATTTCCATTAAGCGGAAAAAATGTACATATGTCTTAAGTGGGAGAAAATCAAGGGAATTTTTATAGGACAATGATTTTCGTGAAGTGTGTACTTGATAAATTATGTGTCACGATCCAAGTTTCCCTCCGTAGGATGTTGTGACGGCACACACACACACATATATATATAATTGAAAACTATCGCTGGGCATATACAAGTAGACTTTCAACTCAAAATAAGAACAATTCCCAAAACCCGATAGTTATAAGCCACAAGCTCTAAGGAAGTACTAAATATCTCTATACATCAGAGTCGAAGAGAATAAAGAAATACAATATAATAAGGATAGAGCGGGACTCCTAGGTCTATGGGCGCTGACACATATACCTTGAAGTCTCCAAGCAGCAGCACATGCTCTACTATCGGGGCTGATAAGAGGTAGCTAGGTCTGCACAAAAATATATGCAGAAGCGTAGTATTAATACACCACAACGTCACCCAGTAAGTGTCAAGCCTACCCTCGGTAGAGTAGTGACAAGGTCAGGTCAGGGCCCTACTGGAATATAAGAAATAAGGTAGAAGGTGAAATGATAAAAATAATGGCAGGTTAATGAGACAATATGAATGTATGGGAAAAGCAACAACACGAGAAAATAAGAAGACAATTACAACAAGTAAGGAAACGAACGTCCTACAATTCAAGGAACAACAACAATAACAACAAACAACAGAGCAAATAGAGGAAAGAAGTAACCGCACGACAGAAACCTCGTGCCACAACAACAATCCCCATGACAGAAACCTCGTACCACAATAACAACCCGCACGGCAGAAACCTCGTGCCAAATAACACTACTCACGGAAGAAACCTCGTGCTATTAACACTCTGCATGAAAGAAACCTTGTGCCAATAATACTCTCATGGAAGAAACATCGTTCCAATAACCCTCGGCACGGAAGAAAACTCGTGCCAATAGCACTCTGCACGAAAGAAACCTCGTGCCACAACACAACAGTCATCTCAACAAGAATCACGAAAATAAACACGTAGTAAATAAAACAATGATAATACAAGCAAGGAATCCTACAGTTAAAGAACGAATACGAGATCAAGGAAGCAGGTAATTCAAGTAAGCATGTTGTATAAATTGCAATTAAGAGTTGATACACGTAGACATGTGAAATTTGGCTAAACATGAGACTACACGTGCTAGAATAACTCAACTAAGGCATAAAAAAGAAAAAACTTAGAAAAGACCAAAATTTCAACATTTAGCCCGTGTATGCACTCGTCACCTCGCGTACACGTCACTCACATACCACAAATTGTTACAACAGTTCCAAATCCTAAGGGGATTTTCCCACACAAGGTTAGACAAATCACTTACCTTAAATCAAGCCCAATCAGCCAATAAGAATGTCTTTCCCTCGACTTTTCGACTCCGAACGGCCCAAATCTAGCAAGAAGAAATTACATACTATATATATAACAACAAGAAACTAATATAAATAATGAAATTATGACATAAACAAATATTTAAAAAATTGCCCCAAAAAGTCGACTGAGACTCACGTCTCGAAATTGGGTAAAAGTTAAAAAATCCGACCACTCGTTTAACCACGAGTCCACCCATACCAAAATTTCTCAAATCCATACCAAAACATCACTCAAATCCCCTAATTAATCTCTCCAAATCCCTAGCCTCAAACTTCCAAATTCCACATTAAAAACACACAAACTAGGTGGCAAATCCAATGGGGAACCAAAATTGTCGAATAGAAATAAGCTCAAGTGACTTACCTCAAGAAATCCCTCGAAAATCCTTTGAAAATTGCCTTAGACTGGGTTTGTAAAGGCAAAAATGAGAGAAATCACGAAACTCTTTAATTAATAATCTGCCCAGGCCATTCCGCACCTGCGGCAACTTAATCGCATTCGCGGTTCCGCTTTTGCGGAGACAACTCCGCTTCTGCGGACAGGCCTCAAGGACCCCTTTTCGCTTCTGTGATCCTTCATCCGCATCTGCACCCTTGCAGGTGTGAGAATCCCATCGCACATGTGCAACTTCCCCACTGACCAAATTCCGCTTCTGCGCCAAGCTCGCCGCATGTGCGACCACGCAAGTGCGAAAATTACCTCGCACCTGCGACCACTGAACACATTGTTCTAGGCCACTTATGCGCTCCACTTATCGCTTTTGCGAGCTCACACCTAGGATAAGAACTCCAAAGGTGCGATTACACAAGCAGATTCCCAACTTCAGTAATTTACCTAATTCCAAATTTAATCCGTTAACCACCCGAAATCAACCCGAGGCCCCCGGGCCCTCAATCCTAAAACATAATACGAACTTAGTCGAGCCCTCAAATCACATAAAACAACATCAAAAACACGAATCACACCCCCAATTCAACCCGATTAATACTAAGGAAATTCCAACTTCTACAAGTGATGTTGAAACCTATCAAATCACGTTCGTTTGATTTCATATTTTGCAAAAAAGTCACATTTGACATTACGGACCTACTCCAGCTTCCAAAATCGGAATCCGACCCCGATAAAAAAAAATTCCACTCCCGGTCAAACTTCCCATAAATATTCCAATTTTCCAACTTTCGCCAATTAACGACAAAATGACCTACGGGCCTCCAAATCAACATCCGAACACGCTCCTGAGACCAAAATCACCAAACGAAACTATTGGAACCGACAAAACTCCATTCCTTAGTCATCTTCACACAAGTCAAACTACGGTCAACTCTTACAACTCAAACTTCACACTTTGGACTATGTGTCCCATTCCACTCCGAAACTCTCTCGAACCCGACACCGGGCACCCCGACAAGTCAAGAAACCATAAAAATAAGGAGAGGGGACAATAAATAAGCGATCTGGGTTGAAGACTGGCTGGGTCGTTACATTTTGTTTTCTCTTAAAACAATTGTTTGTCCTCAAACGAGTATAAAGACAGACCTGAAGCGGTGAAAAGAAAGGGTAACGGCTGCACATATCCTGCTCATTCTCCCAAGTCACCTCTTCGACTGGCTGACCCCTTCATTGAACCTTCACTGAAGCAATGTTCTTCAACCTCAAATTTCGAACTTGCCTGTCCAAAATGACCACCAGTCCCCTAACATAAGACAAATCCTTGTCCAACTGGGCTGAGCTGAAATCTAACACATGAGACGGATCACCGTGGTACTTCCGGAGCATCAAAACGTGGAATGCTAGATGAACTTCAGCTATACTAGGTGGTAATGCATGTCTGTAAGTCACCTCTCCAACCCTCTCAATAATCTCAAAAGGCCTGATATACCTAGGGCTCAACTTGCCCTTCTTCTCGAACCTTATAACTCCCTTCATGGGCGAAACCCGGAGCAAGACCTGCTCCCCAACCATGAATGTGACATCTCGAACATTTTGATCTGCATAACTCTTCTGTCTGGATTGGGCTGTACGAAGTTGATTCTGAATAACTTTAACCTTTTCCAAAACATCCTACACCAAGTCTATAACCAATAGTCTAGCCTCGCCCCGCTCAAACCAACCCACTGAAGACCGACACCGTCTACCATACAAAGCTTCATACAGGCCATCTGAATGCTGGACTGATAATTGTTGTTGTAGGCAAATTTTGCAGGTGGAAAGAGCTGATCCCAAGAACCCCAAAACTCCATCACGCATGGACGGAGCATATCCTCCAATATCTGAATAGTGTGCTCAGGCTGTCCGTCCATCTGAGGGTAAAATGTTGTGCTCAACTCAGTACGAGTACCTAAATCATGTTGCACGGCCCTCCAGAACTACGATGTAATCTGCATACCTCGGACAAAGGTGATAAATACTGGCAGCCATGATGCTTGACAATCTCGCATATATAAACTCGAGCAGTTGGTCCGAAGAATAAGTAGTCATCACCGAAATGAAATGGGCTTACCTGGTCAACCTATCCACAATCACCCAAACAACATCAAACTTCCTCTGAGTCCGTGGGTGCGCAACAATAAAATCCTTAGTGATCCGCTCCCATTTCCACTCCGGAATCTCTAGCTTCTAAAGCAATCCACCTAGTTGTTGATGCTCATACTTCACCTGCAGACAACTTAGGCACCAAGCTACATACTTCACCATGTCCTTCTTCATTCTCCTCCACCAATAATGCTGCCTCAAGTAATGATACATCTTCGTAGCACCTGGATGAATGGAGTATCGCATAATCTGAGCCTCATGTTGAATCAAATCACACAAACCATCTACATTAGGCACACATAGCCTGCCCTGCATCCTCAATGCACCATCATCTCCATTAGTGACCTCTTTGGCATCACCGCGCTGAATCGTGTCCTTAAGGACAAGCAAATGGGGGTCATCATACTGACGCTCCCTAATATGGTCATGAAGAGAAGAATGAGGAACCTCACAAGGCAAAACTGGATTCGTCTCAGAAACATCCAATCTAACAAACTGGTTGGCCAAGGCCTGAACATCCAATGCTAATTGTCTTTCTGCCACTGATAGATATGCTAGGCTACCCAAAATCTCCCACTTCGACTCATGGCATTGACCACCACATTTTCCTTCCCAGGATGGTATAGAATAGTGTATCATAGTCCTTATGCAGGTCTAATCACCTTCACTGATGTAAGTTAAGATCTTTCTGTTTGAAAAAATGCTACAGACTCCGGTGATCAGTGTAGATCTCATAAGGGACATTGTACAAATAGTGCCGCCAAATCTTCAAGGCATGGCCAATAGCTGCTAACTCGAGGCCGTGGACAAGATAGTTCTTCTCATGCACCTTTAGCTGTCTAGATGCATAGGCAATTACCCTACTATCCTACATCAACACCGCGCCGAGACCAATACGCGACGCATCACAATATACAGTATAAGACCCCAAACCTGTAGGTAATACCAATAGTAGGGCTGTAGTTAAAGCAGTCTTGAGCTTGTGAAAGCTCTCCTCACACTCCTCTATCCACCTGAACGGAGCACCCTTCTAGGTCAGCCTGGTCATAGGTGCTGCAATAGATGAGAAACCCTCTAAAAATCAACGTATATACCCTGCCAAACAAAGAAAACTCCGAATCTCCATAGCTGAGGACATCTGGCCCAACCCTGCACCGCTTCAATCATCTTTGGATTTACCTTGATCCCCTCGCTCGACACTAAATGCCCCAAAAAATGCTACTGAATCTAGCTAGAATTCGCACTTTGAAAATTTCGCATATAATTTCTTTTCTCTTAAGGTCTAGAGCACACTCCTCATGTGCTGCTCATGATCCTCCCGGCACGGAGAATACACCAAAATGTCATCAATAAACACAATGAAGAATGAGTCAAGATAGGGCCGGAATACACTATGCACCAAGTGCATGAATGATGTTGGGGCGTTGGTCAGCCCAAATGATATCACAAGGAACGGTTAGTGACCATACAGATTCTTGAAAACACTCTGGCACCATGTAACTGATCAAATAGGTCATCAATACGAGGTAATGGATACATGTTCTTCATTGTGACCTTGTTCAACTGGCGTTAATCAATACACGTACGCATAGCACAATCCTTCTTTTTCACAAACTATACTCGAGCACCCCAATGCGACACACTCGGCCGAATGAAGCCCTTATGAAGCAACTCCTATAACTACTCCTTTAACTCCTTCAACTCTTGTGGAGCCATATGATATGGAGGAATAGAGATGGCTGGGTGCCCGGTAACAGGCCAATACCAAAGTCGATATCCCTGTCAGGCGGCATGCCCGGAAGATCCGCTGGAAATACATCTGGATAATCCCTCACTACCGGAACTGACTCCACGGTAGGAGTATCAACGCAAACATATCTCACATAAGATAAATACGCATCACACCCCTTCTCAACCATCCATTGAGCTTTTAGAAATGAAATAACTCTTCTAGGAGTATAATCTAAGGTACCTCTCCACTCTAACCGTGGTAATCCTAGCATATCCAGCGCCACGATCTTGACGTGAAAATCAAGACTAGCATAATAGTGCGGCAACCAGTCCATGCCCAAAATAATATCAATGTCTACCATACTGAGCAATAATAAATCGGCTTTATTATCATAACCACTAAGTGTCACACCCCTTTTTCCTACCCTCAAAAGATGTGTGTGTTATGGATTGCGGGTTAAAGGATTTTTCCAATTAAAGTGACAAATTTGAGTAGGGATTATTTTATCTACAGAGTCGCCACTTGGAATTGATTTCCGGTGTTCTAAGTCACCTTTTATTTGAATCCCTAGTCAAAGGAAGATTTAACTCTTTTATTATTGGTCTGTGAAAGCAAACTCCGGGTAAGGAATTCTTTTGACCGGGGAGAAGGTGTAAGGCATTCCTCGAGTCCCGTGGTTCTAGCACGGTCGCTTTATTGACTATATTTGGCTTTAAATTAATTTTAAAATAAATTATGTTTCAATTGGTATGTTTTGCCTATGTCCGCTTTTAATGTTAATGGTTTCATTAATCTCAAACTAGGACGAGTATCCCTGACCCCAGCTTACACTAACCAAGACGAGTATCCCCGACCTTAGCTCGTGTGTCGCACCTATAAGTAGAGCCCACTCGAAGTTAATTAAATTCAACTTTTATTTATTTTTGAAAGAAATGAAACAAGATATGCCCTCACGACTTTGTCATTTTTTATTTTTACTTCTTTATTCCGAAGCGAATATTCCCGATATCGGTTAAGACGAAAGTAATTATTTAAAAAAAATATTTATAAATAAATGATCTTATTGAATTTGTTTAATGGCTAAAAAAAAGTTGACCAATATTGGAAGAAATAATAATTTTTCGCTTAATGTTTGAAACTTGACTATACTATTACCATTGTTATCCTAAAAGAATTTACTAACTTAAAGAAAAAGGAAACTACGTTATGGAGTTAACCAAAGAAAGCAATTTTTCTTTTTATTTGTAGATTGATGGTTCATTTTCTAACTTAAGAAAATTATTTACAAATTCAAAAAGAGTGATGTATGGCTAATTGAAATAACTTGGCGATAAGAATTTACTAACTTAAAAGATGAGGTTAGTGCAAAAAACTATTAACTTATATTACTTAAAACTAAAATAAAAAAATGGACTTGTGGTGATACTAAAAGGTAGTGGCCTATTTTATTGAGTTCTACATAAGTTTGATCACCTCCCTTTAGTTCCAATCTATATCGCGAAACCAACTAAGCTAGCAACAATCATTTACTACTTATGCATGGCAACAACACGACTCAACCACCGCTTCTAATTCAAATGTAAAATCAAAGAACCAACTTGATATATAGTGAAACAGGGCATTCATAAGACTAAAGAAAATAGCAAACTACAATATAGTATAAGCCCCCTCCAAAAGTCAAAAGTACACCAGAAACTAATTTACAACCAAAATAATATAATATCTCACAAGGAAACTGAAGTATTTTTAAAATGGAAAGTCCTATATGTATTGTTGTTTTCATCTTATACACCCTCACCTAAAATACTTACATAGTACGAACATATCAATTGGGAAAACACGATAAACCTTATTAGATTAAGAAAGCAATTCCTTATAAACACAAAGTAACACCGACTCACACAATGGAGCACTTCATAACAAACAAAAGGAAAATAATACTAGGACATGGTTTCAACTTAAATAATTTGAAAGATAAACTACAACTACAAGAGACTTATAATAAGCTGGAGGGAACGCGAACAACTTCATTTCCATTCACTTTAAAATCCAAAAATTACAGTAGTATGTCAGGGATACCTGGATAAGAGAAAAGCGAAGGTCAGTGATGAATGAAGCAGAAATTCCAGCAAAAACGACAGCAGAAACAGCAATAAAAACAGCGACGAATACGTGTTAAAACAGCCCAGAAATCTCACTAAAGCCAGGGATTCTTCAAGAGAATCGACTCAAAATCAAACTCAAAACTCTTTATATGTTTTTTGTGTGTGTTCAAGCAATTCTAAGGGTGTATGGAAGTGTAGAATAGAGTGTGTGTCAAGATGTTATTTTTTAGAGCACAAGATGTGTCTAGTGTGGAAAATACCTCCTCTTTATATAAGAGAACAAAGGACCTTTGGGACGGATTTGTTTGGCCAAAATTCTGTCCAAAATGAAAGATTTTTGACCAATAATCTGCCCAAAACTATATTTTTGTTCAATGAACAGTTTTTCTTACAAATTGTGGACAAAATTTTGGAGCATTATACTCCAAAACAGTCCTCAAATAGTAAAAGAAACCAAACGAAAGTCCTACACTCAAGTATCTCCTACTACCCTCACAAAACAATATCAAACTAAACTATGGCTTCAAAGTAGAAGGTGCAAAATCAGATAACTAGAATCGTTTCGTTAAACTAACAAAGAAACTAATGACTTACAAACAAACAAACATGTAGTTAAGGCCATAGACAAAGCTAGAATTAAAAATGTGAAATTAGAACTTAAACGTAATCATAAACAGATTGATTGCTTTATTTACGGCTAAGTAAACAATTTGATACGAAAAATGCAGCAACTAGACTAGACTAAACATTGAACATACTTGACTTAAAAGACTAAACATTAGTTTAAATAAAACCAAAGATTATTTAGTCTAATCTAATCATAGACTATACTATCTGAAAAAAAAAGAAGAAAAACCATGAGTAACATATACTAATCTAACGTACTCACACATAACTACACTTAAAATGACTAATCAAAGTCTTAGCCAAACAACCTAAGGATAGACGACTAGTTAGTATAACTAGTACAGAAAATACATATACGATAAACGACAAAGAAGAACGAGCTGAGAAATAACATGAAACCTAAACCTAATGGCAAACAAAAACAGAAAAAGAAAAGAAGATGGAAGCAGAGCTATACCGCACAAGAGGAGTGGACGCCAATTCAAGTAGCGATGAGATGCCAAGGACGACAAGGCGTGGCTGCCCGACTTTGAAACAAGAGTTTCTTTCTAGCGCACGCTGAAACTAATGAATTATAGCGTTGTGCTAGAGAGAAATGGACGTTTCGTGGTCGGGAATAGACTGAAAATGAAGGGCCTGTGATGGTCTTGGGTGGTCGCGATAGAGGCGGCGGCAGCGGCAGCGGCGTGGTCGCCGGAATTCCATCGCCGGATTTTCGGGGTGAAATTGACATCAATAGGTAGTTCTTGAAGAGCCCTACCCATTGATGTAAGTATTGTAGGGTAAAGGTGGTTCAACCTTGACGAATTTTAAAAAGAAGAGAAGGCTAGGGTTTCCGATTTAGGTAGATCTATGGTGATTGAGAAGGGCTTTGGGGATTTTGGGGTTCGGATTCATGGAGAGGAGGTTGAGACGAGTAGGGGTGAAGTTTTGGTGGTGTTTGGACGGTGGCAGGCGGTGGTGCCGCCATGGAGAGAGGGGCGGCAGTGGCAGAGGGTGAGAGAAGAAAGAGGGGGCTAGGGTTTAGATTTTGGGTTAATTAGAGCAAAATTTCTGATTTTTATCTTTATATATGAAATGAAAGATTAAATTAGGGCCATTGGATTGAAAAGATCTGATGGCTAGGATTGACCCCTTGTAACTTAACCAAAACGACGTAGTTTGATCACGAAACTACGTCGTTTGAACACTAACCTGGCAGCCATTTACTTGGCATTGAAATTGCACTTTTAGCCACCTAACCATTTCATTTTTAGCCCATTTCCCTTAATCTTATCTTATTAAACTACAATCTAATTAACCTAAATACCAACCAATAAAACAAGACCTAATAAAACTCGTTAGCTAATAATTGAATTAATTATATGAGAAATCAATTTGATTAACTTATCAAATAATTAGCCAATTAAAAGAGCACATACAAAAAGAAAAGTATAGAAAATTATTTTTGGTATTTTTTGTGACAAGAAATTCAATTAAAACACAAAAATATAAGAAAAATAACGATTGAAGGAGAATTAACATTTACAACTTTAGGAGTATTTAAATGGTGCAAAATTAAGTATTCACAGCTGCCCCTCTTTGCTCGAGAACACGAAGAGTTATCGTGCAAAGAAAAGTGAATGCTGTGGCTAATTTTTGCTCACATATCACTCCACTGAAAGCATTTTTTTGAAAAAATGGTGACCGAACCTTGCTTCCGAGGTTGCCTACATATCCTTAGCCATAAAGGAATCAGGTCAGTGTAGTTGCAGGAAAACTTGGTAGCTGGGACTACCGGACACTGGAGTTAAGACTGTTGTTGTTGTTGTTGTTGTTGTTACTGTTGCTTGCTACTTACATCAAAAGAAGAAGAGAACTACATATTGCTGCAAGCTAAGAGTTACAAAATTCCTATTTATGTTTCTTCCGGAGTCAAATCTTGATTTTTTACTTGCTCGCTTGTGTCGGCCTTAGATTGGATCTTGATGCTCTTTGAAGAAAAGATTATGACTCAATCTCGATTGCTTGCTTTCTAGATCAGAATTTGAGAAGATGAATTTTGAGAAGCTGGGTTGCTGACACATTGTCAATGCTAACTCCAACCATCTTGTGATCGAAAGACTTCTTTCTTCCGATGAGACACTGAAACCGCACGCTTTAACCGTCAACTGTGCTCTACGACGGTGCCTGAAAAGCCATTAAAGACGAACAAAATGAAAAAAAAAATTTCTGCCCCAGTTTGAACTAGGAAAATTTTTTGAGTTATCAGAGAAAGCTGTAAACTATCTAATTTATTGAAAGGCACACAGAAACGGTAGTATAAACAAACTAAAAGATATAAAAATTTGTAACGAGGGATTACGTACCTTACATTACCCAAAGGATAGGTAACCAGGGGTTGGTACCCTGTATCACTGAAAGGAAATGTAACCAAGGGTTGGAACCCTGTACTACTGGAAAGAAAACGTAACCAGGGGTTGTCACCCTATATTGCTGGAGATGGATGTAACCAGGGGTTGGTACCCTGTATCACTGGAAGAAAAATGTAACCAGGGGTTGGCACCCTGTATTACTGGAAGAAATGTAACCAGGGGTTGGCACCCTGTATTGCTGGAAGGAAATGTAACCAGGGGTCGGAACCCTGTACTACTGGAAAGAAAATGTAACCAGGGGTTGGCACCCTGTATTACTGGAGAGGAATGTAACCAGGAGTTGGTGCCCTGTATTACTGGAAATGGATGTAACCAGGGGTTGGTACCCTGTATCACTGGAAGAAATGTAACCAGGGGTTGGCACCCTGTATTACTGGAAG
>ML419233.1:0-69004 GCA_005239525.1 Nicotiana knightiana | reverse complement strand
TGGGCCTTCTCTGATTTGCTTGGCCTTCCTCAACTCTTCTGGAGAGTAGCACCTTCCCGATCGAGTCAAACCTCCAGTTTCCCCCACTTCTTCTATGATTTCCTTGCCTTTGTAAGTCATCACAGTTTTGTTGTAGTTCCAAGGAATGGTCTTCGTGTTTGTCACAGGGGGTTGCATGACAGGTTTGATTATGATTGGCTCAGTTGTACCCTTCGTACCGCCCTGGTTCTGCCTTGTGATGGGGTGGCCTCCAAGGACATATAACCTTGGGTATGGAACATTGGAGCGAACTTCAAACCTCGAGATTTTTGTACCAAATAAAGTTGCCTTCTCTGAGCTCTGGGCGCCTTTCACAATCAATGGCACATCTCGTCTTGGACTTACTTTTAGACCCATTCCTTCTTGAATTGCTCATGATGTCATTTCTACTCGACTAGCCAGCTTCTATTCTTGATCTCGGCCAATCATTCCCACAAAGTGAACATCATTGTGTACTGGCAAGGGGATGTTGGTCAAATTAGGAGGGTCCTTGTCATTTGTCACCACAATCAGTTTTTCAGCAATTAGTCTTTCTATGGCTCTTTTCAGAGTCCAGCAGTCATCAGTGCTATGCCCCGGGGCCCCTGAATGATATTCACATCTAGCATTTGCTTGAAATCCATGTGAATCAGGATGCATATGGTGGGGAGCGATGGGTCCAATCACGCCTATTTGCTTCAGCTTGTGGAATAAACTAGAGTATGATTCAGCCAATGGGGTGAATTTTTCTGCCGGCCTTTGCTCTCGACCATAATCCTGCCTGGGACGAGCATTGTAGGGTGCCCAAAAGTTTTGCTGCTGAGGTCGGGGGATCCTTGGAGCTGGTGCCCATAGTTGCTGATTTGGAGGTCGGGCATAAGACTGAGCATTGAACACTGTGTACTGTGGTGGGCCCACAGAGTATTGAGGAATTGGCGGAGGATAATAATTTCGAGGGTAGCTGGATTTCCCCTGCTGAACTTGCACATAAGGGTGTGGTGCCCCCCTTTGAACTTCCCTGGATCCCGAAGTAATCATGGACCCCTCATCTCTCTTCTTTTTATTTGCAAAACTCCCCGACCCATTTTGGATAGCTTGAGTAGTGGCTTGGAGAGCAGCTTGACTTACAATTCTGCCAGTCTTGAGGCCATTTTCGACCATTTCCCCTATTTTGATTGCTTCTGCAAAAGGTCTACCCATCGCGGACATCATGTTCTGAAAGTAATCAGGCTCTTGAGCTTCCAGAAAAACAACGATCAACTCATGGTTATACATGGGTGGCTTGACTCTAGCCGCTTGCTCCCTCCACTTGATTGCATACTCCCTAAACCTTTCAGTCGGCTTCTTCTTCATATTGGACAGGGAATTGCAATCTGGTGCAATATCTATGTTGTACTGGAATTGTTTGATGAAGGCCTGAGCCATGTCGTCCCAGACATGCCAGTGAGATATATCTTGGTCGATGAACCATTACCCCCACAAGACTTTCCCCAAAATAAGCCATCAGCAATTCTTCTTTTCCACCTGTACCCCTTAGGTGGTTGCAGTACCTTTTCAAGTGGGCGATGGGGTCGCC
This sequence comes from Nicotiana knightiana, assembly GCA_005239525.1. NCBI lineage: Eukaryota > Viridiplantae > Streptophyta > Magnoliopsida > Solanales > Solanaceae > Nicotiana > Nicotiana knightiana. Next base: position 67,410 of record ML419233.1, on the reverse strand, counting down.
GTGTCCATCATACCTCTCAAATGTGAGGGAACATGCATAGATAACTGAAAGATACACTTTTGTGACCTCCTAGCCCTTGCATGTTCTTTATGTTTTGTTCAAGACTTTTCATCTTCCTGGCCATCTCATCTGGCTCAACTGTCTGGGAAGGCTTTTCATTTTCCATCGGGGACTCGTACTGAGGAGTCTGGTTGTATGGAGCCGAGATCCTGAAAGCCACATTTGGAGAGTAATATTGTCCATCATAAGCATGAGATGGTGGCTCATTGTTAATCCTCGTCACAGGTGGTGGTGGCGGGACTGTATATACCGGTGCGCCAGACACGACAAGAGGGGTATTCCTGACTGGTGCGGCTGGAGGTCGCACATTAGAGGTACCAGGGGCGGCATGGATGTTGTAGTTTGGCACGTAACCTGGTGGTAGAATGTGATCACTGGTTGCACGGAGCGGTGGTTGAGTAGCCAGGGGTACAGTATAAGTTTCTTCTGAGGGACCCTGAGGTGGAGGCTGACCGGAGACCCAAGCTTGATATACATCCAACAGTTGTTGTTTTAATCTTCTCACTTCCTCCGACTGTTGCTCAACTGACTGGCCATGGGGGTCGTCACTGACCAACTCGATTTCATCATTATTAGCCATTGGTACCTTTCCTTTAGATCTGGTGAAGTAAAGATGTGTTGCCAGTTTCACCACAAACCAACCACCTCAAGCTTACTGGACTAAAAGGCAACAATTGTGTTAGGGTTAAGCATTTTACACATATGAATCACATGTGATATGCCATGTTCCTAATATTGTCACCATTTCTAACATGCTTTTGGAAGGCTTCATGTTTCGTCCCGGCTTATGAGGCTGTTGCTTATTGGTGCTCTCAAATTTTCTTTTTCTCTTCTCTTCTTTTTTTCTTCTCTTTCTCATTTTTTCGCTTTTCTTTTCACTTATTTTTGTTCCCTCATTTTAGAGTTATTGAAATATTTTTATCGAACCTTTTAGGGGTTACCTACGTATCATGTCGCCGCATGAATCAGATCATTACGTAGTTCAGGGACACGACCCTCTTTTTCTTTTTCTTTTTTTATTTTCTTGTTTTTTATACAAAACAAACATCTTTTGGTTCTTTTTTTCGAATTTTTTCCAAAACAAAATATTTTTCATTGATTTTCATTTTTTGATACCAGACTCATTAACAAGAATTACATAAAGATAACTGTTTAAACACGACCACACTTGACTCAAATAGACTTTTTAAGACAAAGGAAAAATAACAAGACTCAAAACAACAAAAGACTCTCATACTCAAAAACCACAAAGGAACAGTCAAAATGATCTGCCAGCTAAAAGAAGATCCAAAATTCTTCAAAAGAATCCACCAGAATTATTGTAGTCATGGAGCTTATTCCTGCGGTTGACCCCCAACATCGCGGTATATCCTCTCTAAATCTGCAGATATGTGACGAGCGACGTTCAATGATACTTCAGCAAATCGTTCGGGCGTCATTCCCTGACAACTCCTGCAAGCCCGGGAGGTATATGTGGCTACCTCGAGGATCTTTCCCTTAATGTGTTCCTGAGCCAAGTGAAACTCTTGATTTTGTTGACCACGGGTCTCAGCTAGATCCAGTGCATCACGCTCGCGCTCCAAGGCCATATCTCTTTGGCGCCGAATTTCCAGTGACTCCCCCTCCAACCGATTGATTATACTTTGGTAGTGATGTCTTTCTATTTCAAACTCCGCGCTGGCGCTCCTTGCTTGACTCAACTCGCCCTATCTGATCCCTCAAACCTTGTATTAACGGAGCAAAACCTCTGCGCTCATGATCACAGACCACCTTGAACTGAGCTTCTCTTTCTTCCTGTTGTTGAGCGGTAGTGATCACCTTTTCCTGCCTAATTTGAGCTTTGAGTGCTCGCCTCTCTTGTGCCCACTTAGCCTTTTCCCGCTCTAAATCAACCTGTTATATGTCCATGGCTGTCTCCATAATGCCTTTATCTTCTTGTAAAATGTCAATACGGGATTGGAACTCTAGTGTTACTTCCCTTCTGGTTTCTCTAACTCTGGCCTCGATCTCCTCTTCCCAATCAGTCGCATGCCGTATGGATCTTTCTGGCCTTTGCTCCGGTGATAGCCTGGTTGTGAAACCACTCAAGGTATGCGAGGGTTACCTCCCCACGTTCACGATCAGCTACCATCTCGTCTAAATCAGAAAATCGACTACCAAAGCAGACCTTTTGTGCATATGACTCCCTTGGGGGCTCCTCTGCCTTGAATTCCCACATGAACGGACGCATGTCCTCAGTCGGGGGCCTCTTTTTCTCTCTCCCTAGCTGGCCCATGACGTGTAGGGGTGCATAGGGTTGGAAGCCTATGAAACCCATGAGTATGAAGAACGGACGATACGTCGACATATGCATGATCCTAGCAGAAGGGAACCAATAATAGTTCCAAGTGATTCTATCAGCACTCAACGAACGGAGCAATGTCTGCCAAGCCCTCACCCCCTCTGGAAGATTACAACTCGCGGCCCTATTTGGGTGACATCCGATGTAATTCAGCCAATTGTCATTGAAATTTATTACTATTGGATGATGATAAAGGTGCTCTATGAACCACATCTGCAGTAGAATGTTGCATCCCTCGAAGTAATATTCACCCTCTTGGCAGCGGGTCAAAGCCCGAAAAATGTCTCCCAGAATCATGGGAAGAATGGTGTGATCCTCGCTACTTTGCAAGAACGAGACCACCGCAGCTAAACGAATTCTGATGCGCCCACCACGCTCTGGAAAGACCATGATCCCCAGAAATGATATCATGAACGCGAAGACTCTCAACTCCCTCCATGCGTCGTAACTCAATTGGTTGACGAATTCTGTGCCCGAGAAGTTTTCAAACCCCTTCTCGTCCCCAAATCTGTCATAGAAATATTCCAACGGAACCCAACCTTCGTCCAGGCAACCCATTGGAATTCGACGGAGGCATAACTTTTTCAAAAAGTTGTTCACACCAATTTTTCTCGGAGCAGCAGGCTTTTTCCCACGAAGGTCCCTCCCTAATCCGGTAAACCCACCTAATTCTTCCAATGTAGGCGTCATTTCACAATCTTTGAACCTGAAGACATTGTTCAGGGGGTCCCAAAAACCTACTAGAGCCTCGATTAAATCTCTGTTAGGCTTAATCCCCATGATGTTTGTGAGGAACTTGAGGTGCTTAAATACTTGATTTCGTTCCCATGTCGCAAAACTAGCGCACCAATTACAGAGACTACTCNCTTATCAAAAACATAGGAGGTGTCTCGTCCCTTACCCTTTTCTGGTTGCTTCTTTGTGGAGAATTCATGGTGAACCTAAGAATAAGATAAAAAAGGGTCAGGACTTTCCTAAGCTATATGAAATTCTGATTAATCCTTTTTATTTATTTAAAAAAAAAAAATGCCATTTAGGACTCGATCTACTTACTACTTTTAAAATTAGCATACACAAAAAGTAGGGAAATGACTATTATTATAAAAATGGCCTTTTGATTCTTCCACGAAAGGCTTAGAGGATTTCTCAGTAAAAACGACTAAGCATGGGGACAAAAATAAAAGTAAAAATAAGAAATAGACAAACTAAAAATGGCTACTTTAACAAAAATAGCCCTTCGGTACTTCCCAGGAAGATTTTAAGCTTGTCTTGGAAAAACGGCCGGAATACGAGGGCAAACAGTAAAAGGTGACCAAAGAATATGAATCATTTTGTTTTTTTTTTCGATTTCGAAAAAACTTTTAAAGAAGAAAGGAACTTTTTTTTTTTTTTTTGGATATTTGGACCTTTGTTTTGAATTTATGAAAGGAATACTTCTGAAGAAAAAGAAATTTTCTTTTGAATCTTGAATTTTCTTTTCAATTTTCGAAAGAATGAAAATATTTAGATTTTTGATTCTATTTTTTTTTTCCAAAATGTTTTTTATTTATTTATTTATTTTTTGAAAGAAAGACTTCTAAAGAAGAAAGAAAATATATATTTTTTAATTTTGATATTTTTTTTATTTTTGTTTGACTTTTGGGAAAAAGACTTCTAAAAAGAAGGTAGAAAAATATTTTTCGGATTTTGATTTTATTCTCTTTTAAAATGGAAGAAAATATTTTTGGGCTTAAATTTTTATTTGGGATTTCTAAAGAAAGACTTCTAAAGAATGAATTAAATGAATTTTTTTTTGGATTTTTAAAAAAATGGGGACCGAAACTTATGAAGTTTGCCTACGTATCTCACATCCGGTGAGAATCAGACTCGCGTAGTTCAGTCCAGAACTTGACATTTTATTTTTATTTATTTTTATTTAGTAAACACAAATCATTTGTACAAAACTAGGGGAGTGATCCCTTTTTTTTCCTTTTTTTTTCATATTCCAGTCAACTAATTTCTAAAGTCGGCCAACAAATGCAATCAAGCCTTCCAAATGATGCAGCAAGTAGCACATATGTGAGCATGGTGGTCTCAATATGGATACCTGTCTTATACGGACCCGTCCCTTGTGCCGAGTTTCGCTAAGTTAAATGCTCATGATGCAACAAAACGATCCTACTAGGGATGACCAGGCATGTGGCTTGTTTTTCTAGGTTTAAAAATCCTAAAGGATGAGGTGTATCTGGACTGGCCATAAAACGAGCGGACAACTCGAGTTTAGAAGGGGTAGCGTACCGGGAGCAATACTTATCCGGCTTAACTACTGGACCCTCCCTGTTCTTAAATATGGGTGACTAATAATCCTTCATCGGGAGCCCAGGCCCACCGGTTTTATCTCTAAAAGAATGGGGCGCGTATCAGCAATTCCCGAGGTTGTATTCAGAAGACTTAGAGGGGTACGCAAGAAGATAATTTATATGTACAGTTCAACAATATCAAAGCGATAAAAAATGAACATGTAGCACATTAGCCAAAAATGAATCACGATATTTACACAATTAAAAAAAAGCCAAATAAAAAGTCAATATATACAACCTCGAATTCAGATTCGTCCTCAGCGGAGTCGCCACAGCTGTCACACCCCTTTTTCCTACCCTCAAAAGATGTGTATGTTATGGATTGCGGGTTAAAGGGTTTTTCCAATTAAAGTGACAAATTTGAGTAGGGATTATTTTATCTACAGAGTCGCCACTTGGAATTGATTTTCCGGTGTTCCAAGTCACCTTTTATTTGAATCCCTAGTCAAAGGAAGATTTAACTCTTTTATTATTGGTCTGCGAAAGCAAAGTCCGGGTAAGGAATTCTGTTGACCGGGGAGAAGGTGTAAGGCATTCCCCGAGTCCCGTGGTTCTAGCACGGTCACTTTATTGACTATATTTGGCTTTAAATTAATTTTAAAATAAATTATGTTTCAATTGGTTTTCATGTTTTGCCTATGTCCGCTTTTATTGTTGATGGTTTCATTAATCTCAAACTAGGACGAGTATCCCCGACCTTAGCTCGTGTGTCGCACCTATAAGTAGAGCCCACTTGAAGTTAATTAAATTCAACTTTTATTTATTTTTGAAAGAAATGAAACAAGATATGCCCTCACGACTTTGTCATTTTTTATTTTTACTTCTTTATTCTGAAGCCAATATTCCCGACATCGGTTAAGACGAAAGTAATTATTTAAAAAAAATATTTATAAATAAATGATCTTATTGAATTTGTTTAATGGCTAAAAAAAAGTTGACTAATATTATAAGAAATAGTAATTTTTCGCTTAATGTTTGAAACTCGACTAGACTATCACCATTGTTATCCTAAAAGAATTTACTAACTTAAAAAAGGAAACTATGTTATGGAGTTAACCAAAGAAAAGCATTTCTTTTTATATTTGTAGATTGATGGTTCATTTTCTAACTTAAGAAAATTATTTACAAATTCAAAAAGAGTGATGTATGGCTAATTGAAACAACTTGGCGATAAGAATTTACTAAAAGGTAGTGGCCTATTTTAATGGGTTCTACATAAGTTTGATCACCTCCCTTTAGTTCCAATCTATATCGCAAAACCAACTAAGCTTGCAACAATCATTTACTACTTATGCATGGAAACAACACGACTCAACCACCGCTTCTAATTCAAATATAAAATCAAAGAACCAACTTGATATATAGTGAAACAGGGCATTCATAAGACTAAAGAAAATAGCAAACTACAATATAGTGTAAGCCCCCTCCAAAAGTCAAAACTACACCAGAAACTAAATTACAACCAAAACAATATAATATCTCACAAGGAAACTGAAGTATTTTTAAATTGGACAGTCCTATATGTATAGTTGTTTTAATCTTATACACCCTCACCTAAAATACTTACATAGTACGAACATATCAATTGGGAAAACACGATAAACCTTATTAGATTAACAAAGCAATTCCTTATAAACACAAAGTAACACTGACTCACACAATGGAGCACTTCATAACAAACAAAAGGAAAATAATACTAGGACATGGTTTCAACTTAAACAATTTGAAAGATAAACTACAACTACAAGAGACTTATAATAAGCTGGATGGAACGCGAGACTTCATTTCCATTCACTTTAAAATCCAAAAATTACAGTAGTATGTCAGGGATACCTGGATAAGAGAAAAGCGAAGGTCAGTGATGAATGAAGCAGAAATTCCAGCAACAACGACAGCAGAAACAACAATAAAAACAACGACGAATACGTGTTAAAACAGCCCAGAAATCTCACTAAAGCCAGGGATTCTTCAAGGGAATAGACTCAAAATCAAACTCTAAACTCTTTATATGTTTTTTGGAAGATTTGACATTCTTATACTCAAACAAGACTCACATTTTTCAGCTTACTCTTTTGTGTTCAGCTGCTGATTTTTTTATGTTTTCTGTGTGTGTTCAAGCAATTCTAAGGGTGTATGGAAGTGTAGAATAGAGTGTGTGTCAAGATGTTGTTTTTTAGAGACCAATATGTGTCTAGTATGGAAAAGACCTCCTCTTTATATATGAGAACAAAGGACCTTTGGGACATATTTGTTTGGCCAAAAATCTGTCCAAAATGATAGATTTTTGACCAATAATCTGCCCAAAACCAGATTTTTGTTCAATGAACAGTTTTTCTTACCAATTATGGATAGAATTTTGGAGCATTGTACTCTAAAACAGTCCTCAAACAGTAAAAGCAACCAAACGAAGGTCCTACACTCAAGTATCTTCTACTACCCTCACAAAACAATATCAAACTAAACTATGGCTTCAAACTAGAAGGTGCAAAATCAGATAACTAGAATCGAATCGTTAAACTAACAAAGAAACTAATGACTTGCAAACAAAAAAACTTGTAGTTAAGGCCATAGACAAAGCTAGAAATAAAAATGTGAAATTAGAACTTAAACGTAATCTTAAACAGATTGATTGCTTTATTTACGGCTAAGCAAACAATTTGATACGAAACATGCAGCAACGAGACTAGACTAAACATTGAACATACTTGACTTTAAAGACTAAACATTAGTTTAAATAAAACCAAAGATTATTTAGTCTAATCTAATCGTAGACTATACTATCTGGAAAAAAAAAGAAAAACCATGAGTAACATATACTAATCTAACGTACTCACACGTAACTACACTTAAAATGACTAAGCAAAGTCTTAGCCGAACAACCTAAGGATAGACGACTAGTTAGTATAACTAGTACAGAAAATATATATACGATCGAGCGAATTAGAAATGACAAAGAAGAACGAGCTAAGAAATAACATGAAACCTAAACCTAATGGCAAAAAAAAAAATAGAAAAAGAAAAGAAGATGGAAGAAATGATATACCGCACAAGAGGAGTGGACGCCAATTCAAGTAGCGATGAGATGCCAAGGACGACAAGGTGTGGCTGCCCGACTTTGAAACAGGCATTTTTTTCTAGCACACGCTGAAACTAATGAATTCTAGCGTTGTGCTAGAAAGAAACGGATGTTTCGTGGTCGGGAATAGACTGAAAATGAAGGGCCTGTGATGGTCTTGGGTGGTGGCAACAGAGGCGGCGGCAGCGGGTGGCGGTGGCGTGGTCGCCGGAATTCCATCGCCGGATTTCGGGGTGAAATTGACATCAATAGGTAGGTCTTGAAGAGCTCTACCCATTGATGTAAGTATGGTAGGGTAAAGGTGGTTCAACCTTGACGAATTTTAAAAAGAAGAGAAGGCTAGGGTTTTCGATTTAGGTAGATCTATGGAGATTGAGAGGGGCTATGGGGATTTGGGGTTCAGATTCATGGAAAGGAGGTTGAGACGAGTGGGGGGTGAAGTTTTGGTGGTGTTTGGACGGCGACAGGCGGTGGTGCCGCCATGGAGAGAGGGGTGGCGGCGACAGAGGGTGAGAGAAGAAAGAGGGGGCTAGGGTTTAGATTTTGGGTTAATTAGAGCAAAATTTCTGATTTTTATCTTTATATATGAAATGAAAGATTAAATTAGGGCCATTTGATTGAAAAGATCTGATGGCTAGGATTGACCCCTTGTAACTTAACCAAAACGACGTAGTTTGTTCATGAAACTACGTTGTTTGAACACTAACCTGGAAGCCATTTACTTGGCATTGAAATTGCACTTTTAGCCACTTAACCATTTCATTTTTAGCCCATTTCCCTTAATCTTATCTTATTAAACTTCAATCTAATTAACCTAAATACCAACCAATAAAACAAGACCTAATAAAACTCATTAGCTAATAATTGAATTAATTATATGAGAAATCAATTTGATTAACTTATCAAATAATTAGCCAATTAAAAGAGCACACACAAAAAGAAAAGTATAGAAAATTATTTTTGGTATTTTTTGTGACAAGAAATTCAATTAAAACACAAAAATATAAGAAAAATAACAATTGAAGGAGAATTAACATTTACAACTTTAGGAGCATTTAAATGGTGCAAAATTAAGTATTCACACTACGAACAACCAAACACGGTTGATACACATGGTCAAAAACAATAGAATCTTCCACATGTTTAAACACATAGGCATGAGAACTCAAAGAATCACGGGATATACCCAAACACGGAGCAAAATAAGATGATACATAGGAATAAGTGGAGCCTAGATCAAATAAGGTTTTTGCATCTCTATGACAAACTGGAACAATACCTATAATGAAAGAGTCTGATGCATCTGTCTGAGCAGGAAGAGCGTAATATTTGGCCTGGCCTCCCCTTTAGGACGACATCTACCTGCCCGACCTCCATCTCAAGCTGGCTGAGCAGGTGGAGTGGTAGTTGGTTCTGTAAACATAGCGTGAGGACCCAGTGGAGCACGCGGTGCCCGAGTAGTCTGTAAAGGTGCGACCCTCCTAAGTCAGGGTATATCCCTCACCATATGACGAGTGTCACCACACTCAAAACAAGCTCTCAAATGATGTGGCTGCTGTGGCTGGCTCGGGCATGATCGACTAGACTGACCGCTGAAAGCACCAGTGCAGGAGGTGCGCTAGACAATGGCGGTGAATAATAAGGAGCCTAGGGCTTAGGAGTGGCTGGAAGTGCTGAATGAACAAGGTGACTCACATAGCCCCTATCCTGATGAGCTGCAGTTGGGGCATGAGTATCGCTATAAGTGCCAGACTCTCGAGACCTCTTGGTCTCTCTTTCCTCTCTCTCCCGAAACAGCATCCCTCCAATCCCTTAACAATTCCCACTACTTGCTGGTATGCAATGTCCATCTCCAACTCTCAGGCCATGCTAAATCTCCTACTGGGTTGAGCCCCTCGTTAAATTGACGAACCCGCTCTCTAATGGTAGCAACCAAGGTTGGTGCATGCCTAGCCAAATCACTACCCCAAACCACATACTCTGACATGGTCATAGAACCCTAGCATAGCTGCTCAAACTGTATGCGCCATGCATCTCTAAGATTCTGGGGAACATACTCCCTCGAGAACGGACTCCAAGTGAGTGAAGCTGCCCCGGTCGGACTGCCAAACTCATATGTTCGCCACTATTGATAGGTCGCTCCCCTAAGCTGAAAGCGACCCCACTAGTCTCTGCAATACCCATAATATGGAAGATAAGGTGGAACTCCTCAAGAAAACCCTGGGCATCCTCTGATGCCAAGCCACTTAAAGTAGGAGGATGGTGCTTCTTGTACCTCTCAAGCCTGAGATGCTCCCACTCAGAAGTTGCAGCCTTAACCTGATATGACTTCAGGAACCTGGTCGAATTGAACCCGCGACTCGAGGGTACGGGCGGCGAGAGTCTGTGCTCCTCCCCCGGCCTGAGATGTGGCAGGAGTAAGTGAGATCAACCTTTCTTGAGCTAAAGTGTTGAACATGCTAAGAAATTGGGCAAGGGTCTCCTGAAGAGATGGTGCAGTGACAAGCGTCTTAGATGCCTACTCTCTGACTGAAGCTACGGGTGGATCCTTTGAAGTAGGTCGTGTGGGTGCTTTGGATGCACCATGTGGACGTTCTCGGCCTCTACCCCGGCTCCAACCTCTCGCGGATCTAGCAGGGGGCGCGAGTGCCTAGTCATCGGATGTTGTCGTACCTGTCCTCAACATCTTTGAGAGTTAGAAAACAGAAATTTAGAATCCTGAGGTAAACAACTTTTCACGACAGAGAATCAAAGAAGTGAAATGTTTCCTAACAATTCCATATCCTCATAATTATAAGTACAGACGTCTCCGTACCGATCCGCGAGACTCTACTAAACCTGCTTCTGACTCATAATACATATGAACCTAGAGCTCTGATACCAACTTGTCAAGACCCGTGTTTCCCTCCGTATGATTTCATGACAGTACCTTGTTATGCCCCGCAGTATTACATCGATGTTATGCTCTGTAGTATTATATTACAACGATGTTACACCCTGTAGTATTGTACATTGAATTTGTTGTAAGCTAATTGACATCAATTCAAGGACAAGATTATTTGGATATTTTATGTATTATTCTATTTCAAACAAGTTCGTGAAGGTGAGAGGGTAAAGAAAATCGAAGAAAATGAGTTTCGTCGAAGTTTGTCGTTTTGAGATAAAATACGGTTCGAGCTATAATACCCGGTATTTATGGACTAGTACCATACAAGGTACCACTGACCATGGTAATGGGGTGTATAAGGTATGTTAAAGTGAGTATTATTTTAAGTAATTTAAGATAATTCTTAATTATGTATATAATTGGATATTTAATAATTTTTGGTGGGAGATTATCTAATTAATTATAATCTTTGGATAAGGTTAGTAAGCTCCCTAACGTGGCAACAATTGAGGTCTTCATCCAAGCCAAAATCGTGACTCTTATTCAATTTTAATTAGGTGGCATGACAAAGGGTCCTTGGGCAAGACTACGCCATCAAGTGGAGCCCACAAAACCAAAAAACTTAAGACTCTTTTTCTCATTAAGGTGATACAAAAGTTATGGATATTTGTTAGATGATGTTATGTACACTTTAACTCATTTTTTAAGTTGAAAGATGAATTGTTAAGATTATGATTCTTATATCATAATCTTACGGAGGCTTCTCTAAATTCAAAGTAAGAAGTCCTATGAATTTGTGAAATTTCAAATACAAATATACGGATGAAGCTTCAAGGAAAGTCTTAAAAGATTATTATCAGATTCGCAAAGTAAGATAGATTTGGAACGTGATTTTGCCTCGACAAAAATTCATACGATATTATATTACGCAATATCAACAAGATTTTCAATTATAAGGGAGTACGATGCAATATTTCTCAAGAATATCATACGTATTTTCTCCTACTTTGATCTGCCGTTACGTGTTCTTGCAATTGACGTCTGTTCGAGGGATTGTCAAGAGAATCACTTTAGTTATGTTAAGGCTATCCCTTATTTCTTTTTGGCATGATCCATACGATACAAACAAAACGAGAAAATGCACAACTTCCATAAATGACTCTATTCATAGAAATGTTAGAGATGCTTATGTTCTTGATTCCCCATGTGTCATATTGTTCTATCATCTGTTCATGGGTCTTAGAAAAATAAGTAAGTTGAAAATAATTTACTTTATGATATTACTCAAACGCATAATGGTCTTATGACATTCCAAAAGATTTTATTGACGTACTTCAAATGCATTGCATTCATTTACATTGACACATGACCAGATGACGTTATATACGTGTATATATGTATATTATATATATATATATATATATATATATATATATATATATGGGATATGGGAAAATGTTATGACGTTATATACGCACCACAACCTGATCAGCTAGTATACATTGATGATTTTGCCCACAGTGGCCGAGATGACATGATAGGATTCCCTAAGAGGCTTTATGATGTTATGAACACATGTACCTATGCACGACATGACATTCATACGCATATCCATGACACTATAAGTATTTCATATTTTATAGAGTTATCTAGACTTACAGGTTAAGTCATTTACTCCATGTATCTTCCATGTCTTTTATATACTTATTTATGTGCCTTACATACTCGGTACATTATTTGTAATGACATCCCTTTTGCATGGGGACACTGCGTTTCATGCCCGCAGGTCCTGATAGATAGGATAAGAGCCCTCCAAGTAGGCTATCACATCAGCGGAAGGTGTTGGTGCGCTCCATTTGCTCCGAAGTTGCTTATTTGGCTAGTATGATTAGGACATGTATTGATTAGTATGGCGGGGCCCAGTCCCGACCTTTATGGCATTTATGTACTCTTAGAGGCTTGTAGGCATATGTCGTGTACGTGAAAGATTTTATTGCCATGTCGGCCTACGTTCAGTGCACAAGTGATCATTTTTGGTCTTATAGGCTAGTATGCCATATGAATAAGTTTGTATTCCCCCATGATTTACTTCGGTTCATTTATCTATGATAGAATGATGCAAAAGATATGTTACGTTGGTACTCGGTTGAGTAAGGTACTGGGTGCCCGTCGCGTACCATCGGTTTGGGTCGTGACAGAAGTGGTATCACAACAGTTCTGCCTTAGGGAATCTACAAGCCGTGTCTAGTAGAGTCTTATTTATGGGTGTGTTGTGCACCACACTTATAAGAAGGAGGCTAAAGGGCATTTAGGACCGTCACTCTTGCTTCTTACTCTAGACCGTGTGGTAGAGCTCATTTGTAAGAACTCAATTTCCAAAACTCTATTTTATTCATAATACGACGATGACTACATCCAGAAAGACGATTGGTAAGAGATATAGCTATGGAAGAGTTGAGTCAGAGGAACCCGATTTTGCATGATTCTTATGATGAGTAAATGAAAGCTCTTCAGCACAACATGTGAGTACTAAGACGTGTAAGCTTCTTGATAAGTATCCCTATGGCAAGGATGTTTATCCAATCTTACAGTAACAAGGAATAAGAGAATAAGAAGGTATAAGTTTCAACAAGTAAAAGAAGCATGATAAAGAAGTATAGGAGGTACACAGTTAGTAAAGATGATCATTATCTACAATTCAGGCAGAGGAATATAAGCCTTTTGAGTTACCTTCAACAATAAAAAAGGTATGTACAATTGGCCACACCAATCTTAGTTATGTCCTATGGGAGCTAACAAGATATAGTTTAAGAGAAGGATGGGATATCATGATCTGGCTGGGGTTAGAGTAACCCGAAATGTTGGATGAATTGTTTGCGTTAGTTGACATTCCCGAATGATATTGTAAATGTGCTAACAAAATCTCCTTGTGAGACACCCCGAGGGTGTACTCTAGAATAGTACATCTAGATATGAATATTGAACGTTCAAAGATAGGCATTGGAACCTTGAAGGGATAAATATTACCTTAGTTTGGCTCCTGCCCTAGTAGAGCAAGAATGTTAGGTAACCCGAAGAGCCAGGGGATGGAGCAAGGGGAGCTAAAAGCAAAAGAATGCCTTGTTGATGTTTTCAGAATAAAGTGATAGACAAAAATGTTAGCAGGGAAATAAGAAGAGAGTTAATCAAGCATTGTCAATAAGATGTGATACATGGATGATAACGGTAGAGAAAAATGAAAATGATGACAATATTACAGCGTCTATAGTCGAGGAAGGTAAAGACGAGAGGTGACAGGCCTTGAGACAACAAAAGAGTATAGGCCATAAAGTCATATCCTCAATTCGAGAAATAAGCTCGTGACTCCAACACGACTACCAGAAGGAAAAGTTATACAACATAGTAATAGAAATCAGTATGGATTGGTGAGCAAGATAAACTAAACACGAATTAGGGACTCAGTAGTTTGATAATAGTCGACATCATGTGAATTAGAGATTGCGTCCCAGCGATAATAGAATGGACAATAGAAGAAGATTAATGAGAAATTCGGAGAATGGTCATTCAGGAAGATGCTTTCCTAAAGAAAGAAATGTGAGAAAAGTTAATCTTAAGGGGTTGTGTGAATCCAGCCTCGCAGTTAGGGACTGAGTAGTTTGACAAGAAGCAAATAAACAGATCTTCAAGATAAACATATTAAAACCCAATATAGTGAATCCAGCCTCGCAGTTATGACATTGTAAAAATTAAGATATATTCAGATAGGAGTTAGGGTAATCAAAGGTACCAATTGATTGTTACGGAAATAAAAGATAATGCCACTGGGAAGACAGTCAAAATATCAGTTCAAAAGAAACCCTGCAAGCACAAGGGTGTTGAAGTAAGCAATGACGGATAACTATAGGCAATGAACGACACCAAAAGGTCCGTCGAGTGTACAATGTAATAAGCTCTCATCTTTACAAGAGTCCGGGGATCCTCCCTAAAAACTACAATGAAAGACTAGCTGAGGAAGTAAGGAAGAAGGATTCAACCTAAGCTCAGTGACCTAAGGAGGAAATGGTCTTATAATAATAGTCTCACAACAACATTGTACGCACTCCATAAGAAAATGGCACCTAATGTGGCTAATGAACGGGAAGTAAAAACGGAAGTGATATTCAAGATCATATGAGTTGTATGGAATTCAATATGTGTGGGCACTAAGATAAGCTAAGTATGCGCGCAACAAAGGAGCAGAAAAACCAGGAAATATAATAGCTTACGTTTAAATAAAGTTAAGAAGGAGCGAAAAGAATTATTCGATTGATGATCCATAATTAGTTATGTACGCACTAACGATTCAGAGTATTATCCGTGCAGCATATGTGGTGACAATCATACAGTCTTAGAATACTCCGGTATAAGTTACAAAGAAGGAATTAAGTCTAGGTCATAGCCAAAGGATAGAATTGTTAAAAGACTGTAGCATGGATATTCCATAGCACCCATGAAAGGCTAAAGTAATAACTAATACCATGAGTCGTAGATAGGAAGATAGCTTAAGACTACATAAATACTGATCAGAAGAAGAGGAAACTAAAGAGTTACATCAACCAAGTAAATCAGGAGTCTGATTATTGGACCCAGAAAATTATAGACATCATGATTGAGAACATTGCAGAATCACTCTTAATATTAGAGGTACAAGAGAGATAGTATAGTAGCCATATTTATAATGGCTCTATGATAAAGCCTATTAGAAGAGTACCAGCCTCATAAGAAGTCAGTATGAAGCTCCCACCAGATTATATATGCACCAGAGGTGCAAGTATTATAATAGAGCTTCAAGTTGTGGATGAGAATTATACCTATGTGGAAGGAACGTTATGAAAGAAATAAAAGATGTGATGCGAGATATAAGGAAAGTAAGGTAAAGGTGAATAACGCACGAGATACTCAAGTGCAGAAGATCGTGAATAGTCAATACTTTAGACAGAAGGCTAAAGACGTTGGGATTCAGTATCTAGGAATGATAGCAGCGTCGTCAGTGGCATGTCTTCCAGCCTATGGTTAGTAGGTATCGAGAAGCCTGATTAAGATAGTAAAGAAGAGTTAGAGACGGTGTGATGTCTCACTTGATGTTCCATAATGAC
Organism: Nicotiana knightiana; assembly: GCA_005239525.1. NCBI lineage: Eukaryota > Viridiplantae > Streptophyta > Magnoliopsida > Solanales > Solanaceae > Nicotiana > Nicotiana knightiana. Next base: position 51,572 of record ML419233.1, on the reverse strand, counting down.
ATAAGGAAATCTATGAATAAGAAAGGGCGAGTGAGAAGGTGACGAGAATGGATAAGTCCTCGGGATTAAGCTGTGAAAACAAGAGACCTAATGGTTTCTTTAAGTTATAGAAAGTTTAGTATAGCTTGAATGAACTCAAAGGAGTCTAAGACTAATAGCATTTAGAAGAAATTAGGGAAGCAAATAAACCCAATATAATACCCTGTATTTATGGACTAGTACCAAATTAGGGAACGATCCCTATAATACCCTGTATTTATGGATTAGTACCATATAAGGTACCACATGACCATGGTAATGAGGTGTATAAGGTATATTAAAATGAGTAGTATTTTAAGTAATTTGAGACAAATCTTAATCATGTGTATACTTGGGTATTTAATGATTTTTGGTGCGAGATTAGCTAATTAATTATAATCTTTGGGTAAGGTAAGTAAGCTCCCTAACGTGGCAGAAATTGAGGTCGTCATCCAAGCCATAATTGTGACTCTTATTCAATTTTAATTAGGTGGCGTGACAAGGGGTCCTTGGGCAAGACTAAGCCATCAAGTGGAGCCCACAAAACCAACAAACTTAAGAGACTCCTTATCTCATTAAGGTGATACAAAAGTTATGGATATTTGTTAGATGATGTTATGTACACTTTAACTCATTTTTAAGTTGAAAGATGAAATGTTCAGATTTTGATTCTTATCTCATAATATTACGAAGGCTTCTCTAAATTCAAAGTAAGAAGGCCTATGAATTTGTGAAATTTCAAATACAATGTATGGATGAAGCTTCAAGGAAAGTCTTACAAGATTATGATCAAATTCACAAAGTAAGATAGATTTGAAACGTGATTTTGCTTCGACAAAAATTCATATGACATTATATTATGCAATAGCAACGAGATTTGCAATTCTAAAAGAGTACAGTGCAATCTTTCTCAAGAATATCATACGGATTCTTCTCTACTTCGATATGCCGTTACATGTTGTCGCAATTGACGTGTGTTAGAGAGATTGTCAAGAGAATCACTCAAGGTATGTTAAGGCTATCCCTTCTTTCTTTTTACCATGATCCATACAATACCAATGAAACGAGCAAATGCACAATTTTCATAAATGACTCTATTAATAGAAATGTTAGAGATGCTTATGTTCTTGATTCCCCTTGTGTCCTATTATTCTATCACATGTTCATGGGTCTCAGAAAAATACGTAAGTTTAAAAACAATTACTTCATGATATTACTCAAAAGCATAATGGTCTTATGACATTCCAAAAGATTTTATTGACGTACTTCTCATGCATTGCATTCATGTACATTGACCTATGATCATATGGCATTATATACGCGTATATATATATATATATATATATATATATATATATATATATATATTATATTATAACGACCCGGCCGGTCGTTCCGTGAGATTTACCCCATCTCCCCCCATTTCTGCATTTGTTATATATTGCTGGCCTGTTTTTATTTTGTTGGGTCAGTTGGTTCGGGTCCGCAGTGGTTATGGTGAGAATTGAGACATTTAGTCTCTCAAAGTAGCCTAGTAGTTGAGAAAGTCAACTGAGAGTTGACTTATTGGTAAACGACCTCGAAATACGGATTTTATGGCTTGGATAGGTTCATTAGGTGATTTGGGACTTAGGAGTGTGTTCAGAATAATTTTGTGATGTCTGGTGTAGAATTAGGCTTGAATTGGCGAAAGTTAGTTTTTGGTGATTTCCGGTCGACAGTGGAAAATAGGCTATCAAGGTCGGAATGGAATTCCGGAACTTGGAGCAGGTTCGTAATGTCATTTTGGATGTGTCTGTAAAATTTCAGGTCAATCGGAGGTGTTTTGGTTGGTTTCGGCGTAGTTGGCGAAATTTGGATGTTTCAAAGTTCATAGGCTTGAATTTGATGTAATTTTGGTGTTTTCGTGTTGTTTTTGGTGTTTCGAAGGCTCGACTAAGTTGGAATAATTCTATGGGGTGTGTTGGTATGTTTGGTTGGGGCCCCGAGGGGCTCGAGATTGATTTCGGATGGTTGGCGGGGTTTTTGGACTTGGAAAATTTGAAGTTCTGGTGTTGACCGCACCTGCGGCCGGGAAGCCGCAGGTACGGTGTCGCAGGTGCGATGGGCAGAGCGCAGGTGCGAAAAGGCTAGGCAGGGGATTTTTCCGCATGTGCGAAGTTTTGGCCGCACCTGCGAATCCGCAGGTGCGGAATTGGTCCGTTAAGTGGGTTTCCGCAGGTGCGCACCTGGGACCGCAGGTGCGAGTCCGCAGGTGCGACTAAATGTCGCCATGTGCGAAAATGACTGGAAGAAATAGTATATAAAGGCCCTCCGCGAAAATTCTCTTAGTTTCACCATTTTTGCATGCGGGAGGAGTTCTTTGAAGGCGATTTGGAGAAGGAAACTCGAGATTCTTCAGTAAACGTAAGTTCTTTGGTTACTAACATCGTTCATATGCTACTTTGTTCGGATTAGGCTTGAAAATTTAAGGATTTAAGTAGGAAAAGGTTGGGAAGAAAGGGGTGGAGAATTGTGCACTAATTGTGTGTTTTATGCCTTGTAGGAGTGATGCCGAGCTATATAGATGTTATGGAATGAATTCAAGTGATTTGGAGCTTTGATNCTTAAAAAGGTCGTGTCTATATAAAGTGTAGTTTGATTGCTCGAGAACGAGCAATGGTTTAAGTGTGGGGTGTTGATGATAGGCTATTGCGTATTTTAGTCTCTTATTACGCTCTAGTTTTCTTCACTTTAATTGAGTTTGAGCTTTAATCGCTAGTGTTTTGCACTAATTGTGTGTTTTATGCCTTGTAGGAGTGATTCCGAGCAATATAGATGTTATGGAATAAATTCAAGTGATTTGGAGCTTTGAATTCTGAGTAAAATCCCAAGGAATTAAGCAGGGATCGTGTTCGGGGGTCAAATTTGATAGTTAAGAACAAACGAAGACTCGAGGAGGCATATTGTGCATTGTCTAGTAAAATAGACATAACTCTTTTCTCCGAACTCCATTTGGGCTATATAATATATGGTTGGAAAGCTAACTCAAAGGTCTGCAAATCTTTTACGTTTTTCCAAATACCAAAAGGAGTAGGGTGAAAAATGCGATAGAAACCGCGACCACGGACCTGACGCGCAAATGGGGCAGAAACTTTTCGATGTTCGCGGCCACAAGCGTGGTCTTAGCGCGGCCGCGCTACTCCAGACCGAAAAACTGTCCTTTTTTCGCATAGGAGAAGTTATAATTGTTTGGGCCCGACCCTACTTGCTAGATATACATGGAAAAATGGTATTTTGAGGAGATTGGACAGAGATTCAACCTAAGGAGGAAGAGACACAATAGGAGCAAGGCGGGGAATTCTTCTACGAGTTTTTCCTTCCTCTTCTTATTTTTCTTTGTTGGTTATGACTTTTAGTATTGTATTTTTACATACTATTATGAATAGCTAATTTTTTATCTAGTGTTTTGATGGAACCTTTCGTAGGATAAATTCTTGTTATGTTTTTATATAATTGAGCCATTGGATTTCTCTACTTGTTCAACTACGTGTTTATTGTTGTTGATTGAATGGCCATCGATTGACCGTGCCTATTTATTATGTGTTTCTTGAGAAAGGATACATATTTAGGTGGTTGTTGAACAACGTCACTCCTAATGTATGTGAGAAATCAATAAAACATGTTTAAAGGTAGGTTTAGAAATAACAAAGCCTTGACGTGGTCATAATGAGCGGTTAGATAAAGCCAACTAGCGTAGTTCGAGAGAATATGTGTAGTAAATTATTTTAGTTGCTCGAGAGAAAATTACGGCACTTAAAGTGCTCACGACCAGTAGAGAATACATAGGCGGAATTATAAAAAACATAGTGGGAAGGATTCCGACATTTGGGGAAATCATTACTCTAGACCTCCTAAATTTAATCTCCAACGCTTAGCATCTTTAGTTGTTAATTTACTGCTTTAGTTTCTTAGTTAATTAGTTAGAAATAAATATTATAATCTCTATAATTAGGAAATTGTTTGGACTTGTGTTTCTTAGCAATATTGAACAATTATAGTGAAACCTTAGTTCTCTGTGGTATTCGACTTCGGACTTTTAGACCGGATTATATTTGCAGCAACCGCTTATCATTTTTAGGACTAGAGTTAGGCGTGATCAGTCATATGAATAAGTTTGTATTCCCCCATGCTTTACTTCGGTTTCATTTGCCTACGATAGAATGATACGAAAGATATGTTATGTTGGTACTCGGTTGAGTAAGTTACCGGGTTCCTGTCGCGGCTCATCAGTTTGGGTCGTGACATACCTAGTCTCTAAGACTAGGTAAGCCTAACAATTTTGCGGAAAGAACTGAAATTACAACTCAAAACTCAGCATCAACAAATTTATATAATTGAAAGCTGTCGCTCGGCATGTACAAGTAAAATTGCAACTCAAAGTAAGAATAACTCCCAAAACCCGGTAGTTATAAGCCACAAGCTCTAATGAAGTAATAAATATCTCTATACATCAGAGTCTAAGAGAATTAATAAAACCAACATAATAAGGATAGAGGGAAACTTAGAGGTCTACGGACGCTGGAAGATATACATTAAAGTCTCCAAGAAGCAGCACACGCTCTACTATCGAGGTTGATAAGAGATACCTGGGTCTGCAAAAAAACATATGCAGAAGCGTAGTATGAGTGCACCACAATGGTACCCAGAAAGTGCCAAGCCTAACCTCGGTAGAGTAGTTACGAGGTCAGGTCAGGGCCCTACTGGAATATAAGAAAAAAGGCAGAAGGCGAAATGATAAAAATAATGGTAGGTTAATGAAACAATAAGAGTGTATGGGAAAAGCAACAGCATGGGAAAAAAAGAAGACAATTACAACACGTAAGCAAATGAACGTCCTTCAACTCAAGGAGCAAGAAAAACAACAACAACAACAACAAGCAACATAACAAATAGAAGAAAATAGTAACCATACGGCAGAAACCTCGTGCCACAACAACAGTTCGCACGGCAGAAACCTTGCGCCACAATATCAACCTGCATGGCAGAAATCTCGCGCCACAATAAAAACCCGCACAGAATAAACCTCGTGCCAAATAACACTCCGCACAGAAGAAACCTCGTGCCAATAACACTCCGCACTTAAGAAAACTCGTGCCATTCACACTCCGCATAGAAGAAATCTCGTGCCAATAACACTCTGCAGGGAAGAAACCTTGTGCCAATAACACTCCACACGGAAGAAACCTTGTGCCAATAGGACTCCGCACGGAAGAAACCTCGTGCCATAACAAAACAGACATCTTATCAAGAATCACGAAAGTCTACACGTAGTAAATAAAACAATGATAATATAAGCAACGAATCCTACAGTTAAAGAACGAATGTGGGATCAAGGAAGCAGGTAATTCAACTAAGCATGTTGTACAAATTGCAATTAAGAGATGAGACACATAAACATGTGAAATTTGGCTAAACAAGAAAGACTGAAATTTTAGAATTTAGCCCGTCTATGCACACGTCACCTCGCATACGTGACACTCACATATCACAAATTTTTTCAACAGTAACAAATGCTAAGGGGATTTCCCCCACACAAGGTTAGACAAGTTACTTACCTAAGTCAAGCTCAATCAGTCAAAAAGTATGCCTTTCCCTCGACTTTACGACTCCGAACAGCCCAAATCTATCCAAAATCAATTAAATACTATAAATATAACTATAAGAAATTAATCTAAATAATTAAATTATGACATTAATAAAGAATTAGAAAATCTCCCCAAAAAGTCGACTCAGGCCTACGTCTCGAAATGGGGTAAAAGTCCCAAAATACGAACATCCGTTAAACCACGAGTCCATCCATACCAAAATTTCTTAAATTCAGTGCCAAAACATCACTCAAATTCCAAAATTAAACTCTCCAAATCCATAGCCTCAAACTCCCAAATTTCACCTTAAAAACACACAAATTAGGTGGAAAACTCAATAGGGAAACAATATTACCGAATAAAAATGAGCTCAAGTGACATACCTCAGGAAACCCCTTGAAAATCAACTAAAAATCACCTTATACCGAGTTTGCAAAGTCAAAAATGAGAGAAATCATGAAACCCTCGAATTAATAATCTGCCTAGGCCATTCCGCACCTGCGGCAACTCAACCGCGTATGTGGTTCTGCTTTTGTGGAGACAACTCCGGTTCTGCAGATATACCTCAAGGGCCCCCTTTCGCTTCTACGATCCTTCACGCATCTACGCCCTCGTAGGGGCGGGAATCCCATCGCACTTGCGGAACTTCCCCACTAACAAAATTTTCGCTTCCACGCCCAGCTCGCCGCATCAGCGACCATACAGGTGTGGAAATTACCTAGCACCTATGACCGCTGTACTCTTTGTCCTAGGCCGCTTATGCACTCCCATTATCACTTTTACGAGCTCGCACCTGCGATAAGAACTCCACAAGTGCGATTACACCAGCAAATTCTCAACTTCAGCAATTCACCCAACTTCAAATTCAATCCGTTAACCACTCACATTCAACCCGATGCCCCCGGGCCCTCAACCAAATATACCAACATGTCCTAAAATATGATACGAACTTAGTCGAGCCCTATAATCATATCAAACAACATCAAAAACACTAATCGCACCCAATTCAATCCTATGATACTAAGAAAATTTCAACTTCTACAAGCTATGTCGAAACCTATCAAATCACGTCCGATTGACTTCAAAATTTTAACACAAGTCACATTTGATTTTACAGACCTAATTCAGCTTCTGGAATCGGAATGCGACCGACCCCGATATAAAAAATCCACTCCCGGTCAAATTCCCAAAAAATTTCCAATTTTTCAACTTTTGCCAATTAACGCCGAAGTGACCTTATGCCTCCAAATTAACATCTGAACACGCTCCTAAGATCCAAATCACCATACAGAGCAATTAGAAATGACGAAACTCTATTATGGAGTCGTCTTCACACAAGTCAAACTACGGTCAACTTTTACAACTCAAACTTCATACTTAGGGACTATGTGTCCCATTCCACTCTGAAACTCTCCCGAACCCGACAACGAGCACTACGACAAGTCAATTAATCATAAAAATGAATAAGAGGAGACAATAAATAGGGGATGGGGGCTAATATTCTCAAAATGACCGGACGGGTCGTTACATTCTGTTGTCTCTTAATTTACGGTTAAATGTTGTGCTCCTTCATATGCAATTTGCTTGTCAGTTATCCGTCTTCAAGAATATCTTACTTTAACCATTAAACATTTAAAATTTTGGTATGGTATGTGTTATTTAACGTGTAGCAATACTTGTGCATGTCAAGACATTAAGTTGTTATAAGTTCCCCTATCGGGATGGTTCATGCTTAGGAATCAAATAATTTCTATCTTGAATGTTTTGGATGTGCGATCTCCATCACAATGCACGAACATGGGTTTCCAAAAAAAGTTAAGGATATACGCTGGTGATCCCAACATAAGGGGGAAAAGATAGGAACCTGAAATGGTTATGCATGGAATGTTGCCAGACGCATTTGCTGAACCAAAACTAGATATCATATTCTAGTTGCAAATGTTCCAATGAAAATTTAAAATCCATGAAGGACGAATCTATGGCACGCCTGCAACGTGGTACACCAATCGGTTTCGTAAAGCTCCTTCAAGAAGTAGAGGAGCAAATGATCAAAATGTTCATAGTAAAAAGGCATGTGCTCCGGAAGAGCACCACAACATAACACTTCATAGTACCTCGTCTGGAGAGGCTCAGGTACCCGAAAATAATGAGATAAAGAGATCTCGATAAGTTATGTCATTATTCCGTAATGATAAACTCGATGTAAAAATACCGACGATAATACTTTTGATATAATGTAGGGCCCAATATTAAAAATGATAAAGAGGATCCTGAGCTCAAATCTTTCTTAGAATATGGACAGATTAATGATTGGCCAAATGAAAAATACGCAATCACAATTTATTTTACTTGGAAAATGTAAAATTTAGGACGAAAAGTGCTAACACCTTAAAGTATAAAGCCAATAGGGGTACAAATATGTTCTTGTGCAATAAGTGAAATGAAAAATAATCGATAGACATAAAGACTTGTGGCGCAAGATTATTTGTAAATATCCTAACATTAATGATATAGAGACATGTTTTCTTATCATGGATGCAGCAGGTTTTAATCTGCCAATAGATTAAAATTTTGACATATATATATATATATATATATATATATATATAAATTTATTTATTCTAAAAAATATTTTCAAGTTTTTTATTGATAATGAAAATGCAGAAAAATTATTTGATCTACATAAAGTTTGACCGCAAAGCAAGTTATCTGTTTGTGACTGAAAATATTTCCACATCACGTTATTCTACAAGGCAGACACTTATTGTTATCATGCAAAGTAATGAAAATTCATAGAAAATGCATTTGGCCGAGGTCAACGACTCGACATATGCAAGAGACATGTTGATATGATCACAAAGACACCGTCAATATCAATATTTCAGAAGCTGGTATACAAGATTTGAATGTATTATCTACGAGTAATAAATTCATGAAATTTTCACCAGGAGGGGTAAAATAATTTACTCTCTTTTTTTTTGTTAGCCAGGGTTGTCCCAGTGAATTTTCCTAACAAGGATTTTAATGAGCCAGCTACTAATACATACTATATGTTTACTCTTTTTTCTTCACTAGAATTTTCTTCCACAAGATTTTTTCTAGTAAAGTTTTAGCGAGGCACGTTATCCTTAGGCATCTAAGGGGGAGTTTTATGAAATACTATATTATGGTGGATGTCTATAACTCCTAAAGGAGTAACACCTACTCTTCTCCATTATCTCCATAACTCCTACTACTCCAATACTTATGGTTGTAACTCTCACACTTTCATAACCTCCCCATGATCTTCCATGATCTCAAATCTTTAATGTCATGTTTATGACATTCTTTTATATACTTCTATGTAATGCCATAAACAGAGGCTGAAAAGTGATATTGTACAGAGTTGGGAAACACTTAAACAAATAAGAAAGTTCTCTATCTTGCTGTGTACATATCTTGTCTATTTTCTAGTTTCATATTATTATTTAGAGTTATATTTCGTAACCATTAATAATATTATTTTTTTAACACTTAAGAAAATAGAATCTAATACATGTATTCTCCCTTTAATAATATTTAAATACTCTCTTTTTAAAAAAAAAAAAATTATCTATTATTTATGAACATCTAAAGGGGAGTGTTATACATTATAGTGAACATCCATATTTCCTAAAAGTAAAACTATATACTCTTCTCAACTATCTCCATAACTCTCACTTTCTCCATTATGTTTATAGCTCCTACCTTCTACATGATCTCAACTGCTTAATGTCATATTAATGAAATTCTTATTATATACCTCTATATAATACTATAACTTTGGATGAAAAGTAATATTGTAGACACCTGAAAATACTTGAAAAAAATAAGAAAGCTCTTTCTTACTCTTTACTTATCTTGTCTATTATCTTTTATTTTAGTACTGATTAGTAACATACCCCGCGGTGTCCGAATAATTTCAATATAAAAAAGAGCGGAGAGAATTAATAAAAATAGATGTATATTGCACACTATTACAAACAATAGTTGATAATATTGACCAAGAATAATAAAAGAATAGAAATAACTTATCAAATGAATATTGTGTCAAGGCAAGCCACTGCCTTGAAAGCGATTTTAGTCCGACTGGATGCAAATAGTTAAGATTGGTTGCTCCCCAAGATTCCACAGTACTTCCAAACATGCGCACTCGTGGATGGAAGTTTGGAGTTTGTAAAAAAAAGCATTTCCCGAGAAAAATAACAAGAAAAATAGTTTTCTAAGAGGATGAGAGAATAATTATTTTTTGTTGGTTATTTGGTTCACAAATGATGAGGCTTATATAGGCAAATCATCTACGGTTTATTCCATCAGAAAAATGTAAGAATCAAATGGGAGTTAATGTTATGTAACATTATTCTTGTCTCAATGACAAAATTGTCATGAAGATAGTAACTTCAAACTTACTTTAAAGCTAATATCTTTTCATAAATGAAGTCATAAAAATTAAGAAACCTTCATAAGAATGAATGTGAACCACTTATGAAGTAGTAGCTTCATTCTCCCCCACTGCATATATATTCAATCTAGATATGTTACAAAAATTAATGGTGGAGAGGTATGATAATTAACCACAGATTAATTGTGAAATAGAAATTCATTATTCTTTGCATTATCAAATTAGAGTATAACGCCTAAAGAGGAATAATAATATCAATCCCCCACTAATGCAAAGATAAATAATAAGATAATTTCTGGGCAAAAGGAAGGAACATGTACTTAAGTGTCAATATCGTTCGACTTTAATTGATATGTAGTGAAATGAGGCAATGACTAATATCTTGTAACGACCCGACCGGTCGTTTTTCTTTCTAGATCATCGTTACCCTGAATAAGACTCATGTATGTGCTTTTACTATTTTATGACCTCCGGAGATGGTTAGTTCGGGATTTGGAAGGGTTCAGGTTGGAATCAGAACACTTGGTTCCTTAAGGTTGGCAAAAAGGCAAAAGTTTGACTTTGGTCTACATTTTAAGTAAACGACCTATGAATCGGGATTTGACGGTTCCTACAAGTTTGTATGATGATTTTGGACTTGGGCGTATGTTCATATCGGGTTTTGGATGACCCGAGAGCGTTTCAGCACTTAATATTGATAGTTATCACCTTGATGGTTTTAAAGTTCTTTAAATTTGGTTTGAAGTAGGATTTGGTGTTATCGAGGTCCAATTGGGATTTTGAGACCTAGAATAGTTCCGTATGGTGATTTAAGACTTGCACATAAAATTTGGTGCCATTCTGAGTAGTTTAAGTATGTTTCGGCGCGTTCGGGGTAAGTTGAAAGAGCTTGAGGTTCATAAGTTGATTCAATTTGGTTGGGGGGGGGGGGGGGGGGGGGGGGCGTTATTCATAGTTTTGATGGTGTTTTTCGCATTCTGATAGTGCGAGCGAGTTTTTTTTATAATTTTGGACTTGTTGGTATATTTGGAGGGGGCCTCGGGGTCCCGGATGAAATTCGGACGATGCGCGGAAGCCTTTTGGTATTGGTTAATCAGGTGAAGCTCTCAGCTTCTGGTGCAATCTCACCTGCACAGGGCCAGCCGCAGGTGCGAGCTTACAGAAGCGAGCAAAGGAACGCAGAAGCAGCCCAATATGGGCTGCCCAGTTACCGCAGAAGCGGGAATTGAACAACACGTGCGGAGGCGTAGGTGCGAAAGAGGCCATCGTAGAAGCGGAATGGTGTTGCAGGTGCGATGCACTCGCCGTAGAATCGGGCTCGCGGATGCGAGCTGTTGGTCACAGAAGTGGGGCAGGTCGACCTGGGCTTGGTCTACACCTGCGTGATTTTGTCCGCAGGTGAGGCGATGTGATTTCACTGAAGGCAGTAAAGTCATTTAAAGAAGGACTTAGGGCAGGATTTGTTAATTTATTTCACTTCTTGGGGCGATTTTGGAGCTTCTTGAGATGGGTATTCACCTAGCAACTTGGAGGTAAGTAATTTCTACCTAAAGTAAGTTAAATACATCAATTATGGGTAGAATTTAGCATGTAAATTTGTGGAAATTATGGGTATAGATGAAAAATCTAGGTTTTGATAAAAATGGGATTTAACCACGATATTTGTTATGGGATTGAGTGGAAATCATGTATTTGAGTTCGTGAGGTTATGGGTATCAACTTCCTTCAAAAAATTTCGGAATTCGGGCACGTGGGCCCGAGGTGAATTTTAGAAATCCTTTAATTGGGGTTGGGTAATCACACTAATAGCTAGAATATGAGCTTTTGAACATGTATTGATTATTTTATATAACATTTGGCTAGTTGTGGATTGTTTGGCACCAAGTGGGGTCTTTAGAGTGAATTTGTGGCCGAAAAGTGAACATTGAGACGATGTATGTCTCTTTTCTAACCTTGTAAGAGGGAACTCATCTCCTTGAGTGTGTTTTGTTGTAAATTATTTATGTGGGGAGGTACGTACGCACTAGGTGACGAGAGTATGTGCATAGCAATATTCCATGTGATGTCCGGATAGTCTTAAGTTTACATCATGCTATGTTGACACCGTTATTTGATTATGCATATTAATTGTCTTGATTAGAGATGAGATTTAGGATTTCAAGACTTAAAGTTTCCACTGTAGACTTCTTATTTTTGGAAAGAATCGAAGAATTTTATAATAACTTGGAGAAATCTATGTTCACTCACGTCGCAAGATTTTTCGCGAGTGAGGTAAATTCCACTACTCTCATGGGAGCGGGCCATTCACCTGGGTAGGTTAATCTATGGTTCATGCCGTTCGACTCTGGGTAGTGAACATAGTATTTGTATATGAATTTGGTATCGGGCCGTACGACCTCGGCATAATTCGTGCGTAATAATACTTGGAGCCCAGTTATACTTGATATCGTTTTATTGGCTTGAGAGGTTAAATGGTTAAATGATGGAAACTGATTTGGGATTTAAAATTGGCGAAAGAATTGTTTAATATTGCTTGTAATTGTGTTTCATTATCACTTATATATCCCATGCTTATTTAGAATGTCGGTATTTTATTGTTTGCTCATAGTAAGTGTCGAAGTCGACCCCTCATTACTACTTGTTCGATGTTAGACTTGAAACTTACTCGATACATGTTGTTTATGTACCCACGCTACACTTATGCACTAACCGTGCAGGATCTGAGGCAGGTGCATCTGGTTATCATCTCGGCGCGCACTCCTGATACTTCGAGACTTTCCGGTGAGCTACCTTCCGAGCCCGTTCTGCAGCACCCAAAGTATTTCTTTTTTTCTATCTACTTTAATTTAGAAAATAGTTTAGTATTTTTCTACATTCTACTAGTAGCTCATACACTTGTGACACCAGGTCTTGGAAATTTTGTTTGTAGACACTTGATGATTTTTGGTTATTTATTTCATCTCATTTGCTCTTAAAATTTTCTATTTCTCATTTTATTTAATTTTTCACTTCTTATTTGTTTAATAACTTAAAATCATTTATTTCCAAACTGTTAAAAGAAACAATCACATGGTTAGTTCACTGTTGGCTTCCCTAGCCGTAACGCTGAGAGCCATCAAGGCCTATAGGAGAAATTGGGTCGTGACATATCCACAAAGTGAAGTACTCTTGAATTAAATGGACGTGAGTTGACACCCCCCATATGTCATGACCCCAATTTTTTTTCAGTAAGATGTCGTGATGGCACCTAGTCTCCAAGACTTGATAAGTCTAACACTTACTGATTATATGACAGAGTTTAACCAAAACAACTGTTAAACATGAACCATATATTTCTATATAAAGCCAACAATCCCAACATGATACAATACCCCAAAACCAGTAGTACAAGTCAGAATCTTTTCTAAGAGTAACAAGGAATAACAAGTACATCACTGTCCCGGAATAATAGTAAACAGTGGAATAATATACAATAGAGGGTTACTTCGGGGCCTGCAAACGTCAAGCAGGTATACCTTGAAGTTTCCAGCCGCGCAGACATAAGTCTCAAACCAACTCGATCCAAAGTACCAGGTTCTGCACAAAAATGTGTAGAAGCATAGCATCAGTACACCACAGCAGTACCCAGTAAGTATCAAGCCTAACCTTGGTAGGGTAGTGACGAGGCCAAGTCAAGACACCAACTAGACATGTAAACCTGTGCAGGATATAACCTAAAGCTAACAATGTAACACCAACAACAGAATGACCACAAATTTACAATCAACAGTGAAAATAATAGAAGCACAAATGGCAGCAAGAATAACCAGGTAATAAAGAAACAACATGGCTAGAATACAGACGAAATATAGATGGATTCAAGTAAGAAGAACCGATGAAAACTTAATCAATCAAATCGTTATTAATGCACAAATTACAACTAGAATTACCCAAGGTACCACCCTTATAATCACAAATCATGAGTCACAATTTTCAAATCATCACGTTTGGCACCTCGTGCCCACGATAAGAATCATCTTCGGACGGCAAAGTCCTCGTGTATCATGTGCATCGCATCCATGTCAAATATCAATTAAAGTGTTCGAGAAATGTGTACTTAATACAAATAACCGTAATAATAATCTGAAATAGAGTAAGGTGTTAAATGAGATGATGAATTTATTTTAGAAATCAAATTAAGCAAAAAAAAGAAGAAGTTATACAAAATGGAGTATCAGACAGGTTTAGTTTAGAAGCCAATAAAAATAATTAAAAATATCATGTTTAAGCAAAGTAAAACATCTGTTAAATAAACAAGTTAAATATATAATTTGTTAAAAGTAAAACATGATGTCAGTTGTCAAGTAAAGTAAACATCAAATAAGGTGATGAATATAATTTGAAAACCCAATGGAAATAATATGTGATACCCATTTTAAATAGTAAAGCACCGAATGACATAACGAGCTTTATTTGAAAGTCACATAAGTAAAGAACCTTAAGAATTATTTTATTTTGAACCGCTAAGTTATCAACAACTCAACCAAATATAAGATAATGACCCCATGCACATAAATTCACCTTGAAAATCAATTTACTAAGAAATAACGGAGACACAAATTGGCATGTTAAAGCAACACAACATATCACATAGAATGGCTGACTCACACAAGAAGTCAATATCGTTCAATTACTACAGAACAACGACAGTCAACCAAATACGATCAGAATACAAGTAAAATGATTAAGAAACAACAATAACCGTTCATCCGATGAACCGTTCCAACATAAAATGTACAATGATAATCATAACCGAGAATAACTTTACTTTCACAAAAATTCACAATATATCAATCAGTTGCGGTGTACAACCTGATCCTATCAATATCATATCATCCATCCTTATCACTCCATATCATATCTTTCCTCATCATTTCAATACAGTTGCAGCGTGCAATCTACTCCCCAAACAATATGAATTACGCAAATAAATACCACCAATTAAAACTCAATTAATAACTTTAGAAAAATTTTGAACCCACCCCCCTAATTTATCATTTAAAATCATCAATAAAATGCCAAAATCAAATGTGGAATCATGGAATATAATCAAAATTGAGTATGAAACACTTACCCCAATCCATGTGGTGAAACTTATCTAAACAATCGCCCAAAACTGAGTCTAGGGTTAAAAATATGAATGAATGAGATAAAATCCTGAAATTCCAACTCTAAACACAAATGCAGATGTCGCATTTGCGACCAAAAGTTCAAAACTGCGGATTGTTCGCAATTGTGGAGTCATAATTGCGACCAAATATTCACAATTGCAAACACATATTCACAATTGAGGAGTCGCAATTGCGACCAAATGCTCGCAATTGCGAAGTACCTGCACCAGCGAACCCAAACTTCATCGAAATAATCTGAAACCATCCCGAAACTCATCCGGAATCTCTCGGACACAAACCATATATGCATTTCAATCATAAAACATGCTACAGACGTGTTCGTGCACTCAAAACACTGAAAAGAGGTCATATTGACCATGGTCAAACTCATAATTTCTTAACTAGTCTCTTAACTAATAATCCAAAATACACCAAAGCTCCTTGGGTTTCACGACCCAACATCCCAACTAGTCGTGATGGCTCCTAACACACCGACTAGGTAAGCCGAAACATGATAACAAAGGCAAAATAAAAATGAAATTCATACCGCTAATACAATGCAAATGTGACGACCCAAAGGGTCATCACCTATTTTATTACCCATTCCGTACTTCCGATGCTTTGAAAACCTCATCTGTAGTTGCCTAGATTTGCGTGCGCAGTCTGGGCATGTAGCCGGACAGCTTAAATATGAAATTTTGTGAAAAATGCTAAGATTTGATATTAAAATGAGTAAATTTGACTCCGGTAAGAATTTTGGGTAAACGGACCCGGATCTATTATTTGACGATCCCGAAGGGTCCGTAGGAAAATATAGGACTTGGGCGTACGACCGTAATCGAATTCTGAGGTCCCAAGCCCGAGAAATGAATTTTTGAGTAAAATTATTTTTCTGAAATTTATAAAGAAAAGGAAAATGAAAATTTGCTAGAATGTGTTGGTATCGGGCCCGTTTTTTTGTTCCGGCGCTCGGTACAGGGCTTATATGTGGTTTAAGATATTTCTGTGAAGTTTGGTTGAAATTGGGCGTAGTTTGACGTGTTTCGGACTTAAAACTCTAAATTTGAAAGTTTATGAGGTTTGAAGAAAAATTAGTGATTTTGAGGTTTGATTCTTTGTTTTGATGTGATGTTGGCGATTTGATCGCGCGGTTAAGTTCGTAGGATGTTGTGTGAGTTCTCTGTGAAATTTGGCGTCATTTTGAGTTGTTAGGTCAGTTCGGCACGTTGTTAGCGAAGTCTAGAAAACTTAAAGTTTCTAAGTTATGTTCTTGGGGTTTAGGGGTGTGATGTTGAGTATTAGCGTTATTTTGGGTGTTACGAAGGCTCGAGCGAGTCCGTATTATGATTTGGGACTCATTGGTATATTTGGACTAGGGCTCGGGTGGGCCCAGGTGCCTTCCGGGCACCTAACGGGGCTAAAAACCAGCAAACATAGCTGCTGGTGCACCTATTCTAGTGTGACCGCAGGTGCGGTCCCCAGCATCGCAGGTGCGATCACCCAATGGCCTGGCCATTTATCGCAGGTGCGGAAAATATTCCGCAGGTGCGGTCTCCACTCCGCAGGTGCGGGCCCAGGCTCCCTAGCCCATTTTCGCAGGTGCGAGATTTTTCTCGCAGGTGCGAGACCGCAGGTGCGGTCCCCAGAACCGTAGGTGCGGAATCACTGTTCAGGCAGTGTGTTTTATATACGGGTTTTAAACCCATTTTTCTGATTTCCTTCTTCTTCCTTGGGCGATTTTATTCCATTGTTGAGGACTAACAACCAGGTCTTCTAAGGTAAGTGAACCCTACTCAGAAATTAGCTTCATGCATGAGTCCTAGCTTAATTAACTACATAAATTAGTGCAAAAATTCAAGAATTGGGTAGTAACCTAGAACTTGTGATCATTGAAGAATTTTCTGTGAATTGGCAATGAAATCAAGTAAGAATCGTATATTAGTGATCCTTAGGCTTTGGGTGAGTGTTCCCTTCGAAAGGTATAGGAATCCGAGCGAGCGGGCCCGGGGTCGAATTTTGTTATTTTAGAAGAATGCATGGAAATGGGTAATTAGGCTATGTAATTGAATCATTGAATCCTTATTGATATACTTGTGTTTATTATGTCTAGATAATACCATTCCGGAGTTGAATTCTAAAGGAAAGGCGGTGTTAGAGGATGATTGCTATATTTTGGACCCGAGGTAAGTGTTTGGTCTAACCTTAGCTTGAGGGAATAGGAGTTGAGTCTTATTTGATACTTGCTAATTGTCAATTGCGATGTATAGGCATGGTGACGAGTATATATACATTGGTGTCTAGCATGACCGTGAGTCCTTATATTGTGAATATTCTGATTTTGTTGTAATTCCATGCTTAATTGATGATTTCTATATGTTGTAAAGGGCATGTGAAGGGAATAGTAATCTTTAAAACTCCTTTGGAGCATTGGCTCAAATTGTGACGTGAATGATGAAGATATATGAGATAATTGATTCCTTTGGAGCATTGTCTCAAGTAATAGAGTAAATTATGAATTGAAAGTGAAAGAAGGAGAAAGACTTACTAAAATTTACCCTTGCCGGGTCATTGCTGCTTTTAGTAATTATCTCCCTTGCTGGGATGTTGAGATTGCTGCTATTGTTCCCTTGCCGGGATTTAATTGTTTAATTGATGTTCCCTTGCCGGGATTTCTATTTTGTTATTTTTACTCCCTTGCCCTTGTTTGTGATTGTTGTGTGGGTGAGGAAGAGTGCTAAAGCACGAAGGGTGATGTCGTGCACTGTTTACTATTGTGAGGAAGAGTGTTAAAGCACGAAGGGTGATGCCGTGCATTGTTTGATATTGTCTCCCTTGCTGGGATGTTGAGATTGCTGCTATTGTTCCCTTGCCGGGATTTAATTGTTTAATTGATGTTCCCTTGCCGGGATTTCTATTTTGTTATTTTTACTCCCTTGCCCTTGTTTGTGATTGTTGTGTGGGGGAGGAAGAGTGCTAAAGCACGAAGGGTGATGTCGTGCACTGTTTACTATTGTGAGGAAGAGTGTTAAAGCACGAAGGGTGATGCCGTGCATTGTTTGATATTGTCTCCCTTGCTGGGATGTTGAGATTTCGGTTATTGTTCCCTTGCCGGGATTACTATTTCTATTATGTTTACTCCCTTTTCCCTTGTTTGTGATTGTTGTTTGGGTGAGGAAGAGTGCTAAAGCACGAAGGGTGATGCCGTGCATTGTTTGATATTGTGAGGAAAGAGTGTAAAGCACGAAGGGTGATGCCGTGCCATACGATGTACCATTCCATACCGATATTCATTGATTATACTGTGAGGAAAGAGAGTAAAAGCACGAAGGGTGATGCCGTGCCATGATTTACATTGATTACATTATACATTGCATAGTGAGGACGAGAGTAAAAGCACGAAGGGTGATGTAGTACCATGATTTACATTGATCACATTATACATTGCATAGTGAGGACGAGAGTAAAAGCACGAAGGGTGATGCCGTGCAAAGTTGTGATTTCTGGTCCTTATTGATATTCTGGCCTTGTTGTTCTTTTCCTTATTTGGGATTTCTTATATGAAACTGTTATCTCCCCACAGCTTGTTCCCCTTCCTTTATTAATTTTTTCTCCCTATATTTCTTATCCGTTGTATATATGTATATATTTATTTGAACTGCACACGTTTATTTGGTAGTCTGGTTCTAGCCTCGTCACTACTTCGCCGAGGTTAGGCTAGGCACTTACCAGTACATGGGGTCGGTTGTACTGATGCTACACCTGCACTTCTTTATGTTGTGCAGATTACGCAGCCGGACCCGGAGGACATCATTAGTGGGAGTATCTTCCAGCTTATCCTAGAGGCTTCAAGGTATACCCGCTGGCGTTCGTGGGCCTTGGCGTCTCTCCCATCCATATGCCTTCGTTTCTGTCTTGTTTTTCCTCTAGTTTCAGAGACAGTCATGTATTTCCTTTCAGACTTGAATTTAGCACTCTTATAGACGGTTCGTGAGTTTGTGACTCTAGGTTTTGTGAAATTATGCGTCGTTGTATTATGTTGTCCTTACTTAGCTTAAAACCGTATTTATTCCGTTGTTTAATTGTGAACTGTTTTAGTTTATTCTGTT
Source organism: Nicotiana knightiana (assembly GCA_005239525.1). Classification (NCBI taxonomy): domain Eukaryota; kingdom Viridiplantae; phylum Streptophyta; class Magnoliopsida; order Solanales; family Solanaceae; genus Nicotiana; species Nicotiana knightiana. Next base: position 32,251 of record ML419233.1, on the reverse strand, counting down.
AAATTGAGGTTATTATGCTAGTTTACCTATACACGGTGGCTTGTCTAGCGGGTTCAACGTTAGACGCCATCACGTCCCGACGGTGGGATTTCGGGGCGTGACAGCAAATCCCCCCAGGGGACTGGAAAGTACGGAGTCATGAGCTACTACAATGGAATACAAGTCTGATATTTGACAATAAATACACTTTCTGAACTATAACAACAGTATGAAATAAAAAGATAAGTCAAATTGCGACCAAGATGCAACTCTACCTCGCCTATAGTATATAGGCCAACAAGCAACCTACTTCTGATAACTGGTCCCCACACCTGGATCTGCACAATTAAGTGCATAGTGTAGTATGATTACAACCGACCCAATGTACTCAATAAGTATTGTAAATAAATACGGCAAGGTAAAAGAAGCATGAATTATTAATGATACTAGTTATCACCTATGTAGTTTCATCTTTTAAACCGGTATTGAGCAATATTGATATCGAATCATCAAGCTTAGTAATAAAACATCCATGTGTGTATGTGTACAATTTCTCAAATACTCTACTCAGACAATATCTTAGCATATAGAGGTGATATGTAGTTAAATCAAATAAATGATCAAGGAAATTGCAAGTAAAGATGAAATGCAAAATCCAATAACAGACTAGCCAGATTCCCTCACCTTTCCATATCTGTTCCAAACCACTAATCAGTGTTTCCAATATCCGCGTGTACACCATCAAGAGAGAAACATGAGAGGGTGACCCTAGGGGGATGGATCCGTATCCACACGCTGCATGGACAAACTCACGTGCTTTACAGAAAACTCATGTGCTAACAATAGAACTCGCACGGACAATTCACGTGCTAGAAACATTAATATATGAATCCGTACAGACAAATCATGTGCCAACAACATAATCCGCCCGCTATGGTCACATGAACAATAACACAATCCGCCCGGCGTGGTCACAGGCCCCTAGTCCAATTATCTCATACAGGAGAAAATAAACAAGTATACATGTATGAAATGAGTGAATAACAAATCTCATGCTCCTGGACTAGTATAAACGATATGCTAAAGTTTAGGCATGTGCAAGTGTACTATTGTAACTCAAACTGGAAATTTCATCAAGGAATAACATTTATCAGTTCATTATGGGATTAAACCCCTATGTAGCCTCAAACATGGCTCAAATAGTTCACAAAAAAGTCACAACTGTGTGAAGCATCATATCTTAAGGTTTAACTGTCAAATTCTAGACTTATTAGATCCTGAGCACAACTCGAACATGAATAAACAATCCTCGTGCCCACACATGGGTCCATCCCCATGTATGTGCACACCCAATAGCACATACCTATCACAAAAATTCAAGAAACTAGTGCCTCAATCCATTTTAAAAAGATATTTACCTCAAACGAATCAAACCACTCCGCTAGTAAGCCCTTCCCACGTGTATCGACTTCAGGAATCAATCACATATGATAAAGTTAGGTTATTTAACAAAAGTCAAAAAGTCAAACTAAAAAGTTAACTTCGGGCCCACAGAATCCAACAAAATTAAAAATGATCGAACACCCATTCAATAACAAGTCCAACCATACAAAAATCACCTAATTCGGACCACAAATTGACACTCAAATCCCCAAATCTTACTCTCTAATCCCTAGCCAAAAATTCCCCAAATTTTACCTTAAAAAACACATAATCTAGGTGGGAAATTCAGTGGGTATTCAATAGCAATGAATAAAAATGACCAAAATTTCCTTACCTCTTGAAATCTAATGAAAACCCCTTCAAATATCGCCTCAATCCGAGCTCCCAAAGTCCAAGAATGAAGAAATAACTCTAACCCTCTATTTTTATGAGTCTGCCAGTGGTTCCGCTTCTGTGGAACCACTTTTGTGGCTAAAAATCTACATCTGTGGAAATACATTCAACCCCTGATTTGTCGCTTCTGCGGCCAAAACTCGCACTTGCGGCCCCACGTCTGAAGAGCCAAATTCAAAACTCTGCACCTTTGACCAATTTCCGCTTCCACGAACTCGTAGATGAACTTCTTCTCCGTGCTTGTGACACTCCCTTGGCGAAAATGAACCGCGCTTCTGCACCACTCCAGCCACACCTGCGGCCAATCCCTCCGCATGTGCGATCACACCAGAAGATCAAAATCTCATCTATGCTTCAAGTCCAACTTTTGATCTGTTAACCATCTGAAATCCACCCGACGCCCTCGGGATCTTAACAAAACATAAGTCCTAAAACATGATACGAACTTAGTGGAGTCCTCAAATCACATTACATAACTCAAAAACATGAATCACACCGAAATTCAAGCCTATTGAAACTAATGAATTTTCAACTTCTACAATCGATGTCGAAACCTATCAAACCAATTCTGATTGACCTCAAATTTTGCACACAAGTCATAAATGACACAACAGAACTATTCTAACATACGAAACCAAAATCCGAGCCTGGTAACCACAAAGTCAACTCTTGGTCAAACTTCACAACTCTCCAAACTTCAACTTTTCGAACTTCCGCCAATTCAAGCCAAAATCACCTACGGACCTCCAAATCAATATTCGAACACCATCCTAAGAACTAAATCATCATACGGAGCTATCAGAACCATGAAAACTCTATTCCAGAGTTATTTACACATAAGTCAACATCCGGTCCACTCTATTAACTTAGGCTTCCAACCTTCGGACAAAGTGTCCTAATTCATTCTGAAACAACTCCGGAACCAAACCACCTACCCCGGAAAGTCACATTATAACAAAAGAACATATAATAGGCAATAAATGGGGGAACGAGGCTATAATACTCAAAACGAACGGCTGGATCATTACATTCTCCCCCTCTTAAACAAACATTCATCCTCGAACGGGTCTAGAATCATACATGGAGTCTCAAATAAGCGTGGATATCTATTGCGCATCTCCCGCTCGGTCTCCCAAGTAGCCTCCTTTACTAGCTGACCTCTCCACTTCTCCTTCACTGAAGCTATATTCTTTTACCTCAACTTTTGAACATGCTAATCCAAAATGGCCACCGACTTCACATCATAAGTCAAATCACCATCTAACTGAAACATGCTGAAGTGTAAAATATGAGACAGTCGCTGAAACACTGGATGAACAGTCGATAGATTAGGCGGAAATGCAAGCTTGTAAGGAATCTCTGTGATCTTCTCAAGCACCTCAAAAGGGCCATTATACCGAGGGATCAACTTTCCATTCTTCCCAAACCTCATAACACTCTTCATAGGAAAAACTTTGAGCAATACCTTCTCGCCCACCATGTACAAAAAACCATGAACCTTTCGATCGGCGAAACTCTTATGTATAGACTACGTCGTGCGAAGCCGATCCTTAATCAACTTAATCTTTTCCAAATCATCCTGGACCAAGTCAGTACACAATAGCCTAGCGTCACCCGGTTCAAACCAACCCACCGAAGATCGACACTACCTCCCATACAAGTCCTCATATCAAGCCATTTGAATACTCGATTTGGTAGTTGTTATTTTAGGCAAACTATGCAAGCAATAAAAGTTGATCCCAAGAACCCCCTAAATCCATGACACAAATGTGTAGCCCTGGTGCGCTCGAACTTTCCATTCGTCTGGGGGTGGAATGCTGTACTTAACTCAAACCGTGTGCCTAACTCTCTCTGCACTGCCCTCCAACATTGCAATGTGAACTACGTGCCCCGATTTGTAATAATGTACAGCGGCACACCGTGAAGGTGAACAATCTCGCGAATATTGATATCAACCAACCACTCTGAAGAATAGGTTATCCCAACTGGAACGAAATGTACAAACTTGATCAACCGGTCCATAATCACCTGGATAACATTAAACTTCAACGTCCATAGAACCGCAACTATGAAGTCTATGGTGATACGCTCCCACTTCCACTCTGGAATCTCAAGCCTCTAAAGCAACCCGCCCGGACTCTGATGCTCGTACTTCACCTGCTGACAATTCAAGCACCAAGCTACAAACTCCATTATGTCTCGCATTATCCTACTCCAACAATAGTGTTGCCTCAAGTCTTGGTACATCTTTGCGGCACCCGGATGAATGGAAAACCGCAAACTGTGGGCCTCCACAAGAATCAACTCATGCAGCCCATCAACATTTGGGCATATAAATCCGACCTTGCATCTGCAACACCCCACCATACCCAATAGAAACCTCTTTGGCATTACCGTGCTGAACCATATCCTTAAGGACAAGAAAGTGGGGGTTATCATATTGACGCTCTCTTATGAGATCATATAAAGAAGACCTAGAAACCACACAAGCTAGAACACGAAACGGTTCTGAAACATCTAGCCTCGTGAACTGAATGGCCACGGCCTGAACATCTGATGCAAGCGGTCACTCCATAATAGGAGCAAATGCAAGGCTACCCATACTCACTACCTTCCTACTAAAGGCATCGGCGAAAACATTGGCCTTCCTGGGATGATACAAAATGGTAATATCATTGTCTTTTAGCATCTCCAACCATCTATGCTATCTCAAATTTAGATCATTTTTCTTTAAAAAGTGCTGAAGACTCTCCATAAATACCTCATACAACACACGGTAGAGATAATTCCTCCAAATCTTTAATGCATGAACGATGGATGCTAACACCAAATCATGAACATGGTAGTTCTTCTTATGAGGTTTCAACTGGCAAGAAGCATAAGCAATCACTCTACCTTCCTACATCAAGAGATACCCAATACCAATCCAAGAAACATCACAATACACTGTATAAGAACCCGATGCTGAAGGCAAAACTAGGACAAGCGATGTGGTCAAAGCAGCCTTGAGTTTCTGAAAGATCTCCTCACACCTATCCGACCACCTGAATTGAGCACCCTTCTTGTTCAACCTCGTCAAAGGCGCTGCAATGGATGAGAAAACTTCCATGAACCAATGACAATATGACAAGAAAACTATGAATATCAGTAGTTGAAGATGGTCTACGCCAACTCTAAGCAGCTTCAATCTTCTTCGGATCCACCTTAATCCCCTTATTGAAAACCACATGCCCCAAGAACCCCACCGAATTGAGAAAAATTCACACTTGGAGAACTTAGCATAAAGTTTCTTCTCCCTCAACCTTTATAGTACAATCCTCAGATGTTGTGCATACTCCTCATGGCTACATGAGTACACCAGGATATCATCAATAAATACTATAACAAACGAATCAAGATATGGCTGGAATACACAATTCATCACATGCATGAATTCTCCTTGGGCATTGGTCAGCCCAAAAGACATCACAAGGAACTCACAGTGACCATAGCGGGTCCTAAATGTCGTCTTCAGAATATTCGAGTATCGAATCTTCAACTGGTGATGCCCAAGCCTCAAGTCAATCATAGAGAACACTCTAGCTCCCTTAAGCTAGTCAAATAAGTCATCATTGCACGACAAAGGATACTTGTTCTTAATTGTAAGTTTGTTCAACTACCTGGCAGGGAATGCATAACATTGAGCCTATCCTCCACCTATTCGGCCTCCCCCTCTAAGACGACCCCTAGTTGAAAGGCCCCACCCCGAGCTATATGGGCGGGTGGTGTAGCGGCTGGTATTGGTATCATTTGCCAAGAAATTTACTGTAGAACCCCACTCAATAGTCTACGCAATCCCTCATGGGATGACTCGAGTCCCCACACTCGAAAAAACCCCTCCTCTGACGAAGAAGCTACCCTTGAAAACCCGAGGAACTGCGTGTAGAAAACTGGGAGGATGAAGCATGGTAAGAACTCTGTGCTAGTAACGCACTGAATTATGACTGACCTGAATGAACACTATACGAACCATGGCTGGCCGACTCACCATGATGAACCAGACAAGCCATCTGAGCGGGCCTATAAGGACGACCCCTATTGTGATGGGACAGACCTACAGAAAAAATGCCACTGAAATAGACGAAACCTCGAGGCCTCTTGGCCTCTCTCACCTCACGCTCCTTAATATGGACCTACTCTAGTTGCCTTGCAGTATCAACCACCTCGTCGAACCTAGTACTTGATGCAATCTCCCAAGTCATGACAAAGCGTTGTCCATAGTTGAGGCCATCAATGAACCTCCTAATCCTCTTCCTCTCTCTGGGAACCAACCAGATCACATGACAAGCTAACTCTGAAATTCTCATCTTATACTGGGTCACGGATATATCCTCTTAGTGTAGCTACTCAACTTGCCTATGCAACTCCTCCCTGCGGGTCTGTGGTACAAACTTCTCCAAGAAGAGAACAAAAACTCGTGCCACGAAAGTGGTGCAACACCGGCTAGCCTGATCAAGTCATAGGCCTCCCACCATCTGAAGGCTATCCCAGATATCTAGAAATTAGTAAATAAGACTCCACTAGTCTCCAGAATACCCACCACGCGACCAATCTGCTAGCACCGGTCTATGAAATCCTGAGCATCCTCTAACTGAGCCCCACTAAATAATGGAGGCCAAAGTCTCCCAAACCTCTCTAGCCTGTTTTTCTCCTCATCGCTCGAAGGAGGATGCACCTAGGCCTGAGAAGTGGCAACCAGCTGGGCTGGTAGTACCCACGGTGCTTGAAGTCCCTAAACCACTTGCTCCGTAGTACGGGCAGCAGGAGTCTAAGTACCTCCCTTTGCCTGAGAAGTGGTTGGTGTGGCCTAAACTAAAACCACCCGAGCAAGTCTACTACATATTTGGGCCAAAGTCTCCTGAAGGAATGGAATCACAATGGGCACGGATGGTGCCTAAGCTGGTCCCACTGGCTTAACCACATTGGAATCTGCTCTTGAGCTGGAGCACTTGATGGCTCAAGTCTGTAAGCCACCTCTCCAACCCTCTCAAGAATCTCAGAAGGCCCGATATACCTAGGGCTCAACTTGCCCTTCTTTGAAAATCTCATAACACCCTTCATGGACGAAACTCGAAGCAAGACCCGCTTCCCAATCATGAATGAGACATCATGAACCTTTTGATCTACATAACTCTTTTGTCTTCATTGGGCTGTACGAAGTCAATTCTGAATCAATTTATCCTTTTCTTAGGCATCCTAAACAAAGTCTGTACCCAATAGCTTAGCCTCGCCCGTCTTGAACCAACCTACTAGTGACCGACACCGTCTACTATACAAAGCCTCATACGGGGCCATCTAAATGCTCGACTAGCAGCGATTATTGTAGGCAAACTCCGCAAATGGCAAGAACTGATCCCAAGAATCCCCAAACTCCATCACACATACAAGGAGCATATCCTCCAATATCTGAATAGTGCGCTTGGACTGTCCGTCCGTCCGAGGGTGAAATGTTGTGCTCAACTCAACTCGAGTACCTAACTCATGCTGTACGGCTCTTTAAAACTGTAATGTAAAATGCGTACCCCGGTCAGAGATGATGATAGCGGCACGCCATGAAGCCTAATAATCTCGCAGATATAAAATTGAGCCAGCTACTTAGAAAAACAATCAGTCATTACTTGAATGAAATGAGCTGACTTGGTCAACCTATCCACAATCATCCAAGGAACATCGAACTTCTTCTGGGTCCGTGGGAGCCCAACAACAAAATCAATAGTGGTCCACTCCCATTTCCACTCCTGAATCTATAGTTTCTGAAGCAACCCACCTGACAGCTGATGCTCATACTTCACCTGCTGACAATTTAGGCACCAAGCTACATAATCCACTATGTCCTTCTTCATTCTCCTCCACCAATAATGCTGCCTCAAGTCCTTATACATCTTCGCGGTACCTGGATTAATGGAGTACCGCGAACTGTGAGCCTTCTTGAGAATCAACTCATGCAAACCATCTACATTAAGCATACATAGCCTGCCCTTCATCCTCAATGAACTGTCATCTCCAATGCTGACCTCTTTGGCATCACCATGCTGAATGGTGTCCTTAAGGACAAGCAGATGGGGGTCATCATACTGATGCTCTCTGATACGATCATAAAGAGAAGACCGAGAAACCACACAAGCCAAAACATAGCTCGACTCAAAAACATCCAATCCAACAAACTGGTTGGCCAGGGCCTGAAAATTCAATGCTAATGGACTCCCAGTTGCTGTAGATATGCTAGACTGCCCAAACTCTCCAGCCTACAACTCAAGGCATTGGCCACTACATTGGCCTTCCTGGGATGGTACAGAATAGTGATATCATAGTCCTTAAGTAGCTCTAACCACCTCCGCTGACACAAGTTAAGATCTTTTTGTTTGAACAGATACTAAAGACTCCGGTGATCGATGTAGATCTCACAAGGGACACCGAGCAAATAGTGCCGCCAAATCATCAAGGCATCAACAATATCTGCTAACTCAAGGTCATGGACAAGATAGTTCCTCTCATGAACCTTTAGTTGTCTGGATGCGTAGGGAATCGCCCTACTGTCATGTATCAATATCGTGCCAAGACTAATACGTGACGCATCACAATACACAATATAAGACCCAAAACCTGTAGGCAATACCAATACTAGGGCTCTAGTCAAAGCAGTCTTGAGCTTTTGAAATATCTCCTCACACTCTTCTATCCACCAGAACGGAGTATTGTTCTAGGTCAGCCTGGTCATAGGTGCTGCAATAGATGAGAAACCTATACAAATTGAAGGTAATACCCCCGCCAAACAAGGAGAACTCTGAATCTCCGTAGCTGAGAATGGTCTGGGACAACTCTAGGCTGCTTTTATTTTATTTAGATCTACATTGATACCCTAGCTCGATACTACATGACCCAAAACTGCTACCAAATCTAGCCAAAATTCACATTTTGAAATTTTGCATATAACTTCTTTTCTCTCAAGGTCTAAAGCACAATCCTCCGGTGCTGCTCATGATCCTCTCGACTCCAAGAGTACACCCATAATGTCATCAATAAACACAATAGAGAATGAGTCAACATAGGGCGTATATACACTGTTCATCAAATGTATGAATGCGACTGGGGAGTTGGTCAGCCTAAAAGACATCACAAGGAACTCATAATGACCATACTGAGTCCTGAAGGTAGTCTTCGGGACATCTGGCTCCCAAATCTTTAACTGATGATAGCTTGAATACAAATCAATCTTGGAGAACACGCTGGCACACTGTCACTGATAAAATAAGTCATCAATATGAGGCAATGGATACCTGTTCTTCACCATAACCTTATTCAACTGGCGATAATCAATACACATGTGCATAGTACCATCCTTTTTCTTTACAAACAAGACTAGAGCACCCCAAGGCGACACACTAGGCTATACAAAGCCCTTATCAAGCAAATCCTGCAACTGCTGCTTTAACTCCTTCAACTCTGGTGGAGTACGATATGGAGGAATAGAGAAGGGCTGAGTGCCCAGTAACAAATCAATACCAAAGTTGATATCCCTGTTGGGTGGCATGCCTAGAATATCCGCCGAAAATACATATGAATAATCCCTCACTACCGGAACTGAATCTACGGTAGGAGTATCAACTTTGACATCTCCCATATATGCTATGTATGCATCAGACCCTTCTCAACCATCAGTTGAGACTTTTGAAATGAAATAACTCTACTAGGAGGATATAGCAGGTACATCTCCACTTTAACCGTGGTATTCCTGGCATAATCAGCATCACATTCTTGGCGTGATAATCAAGAATAGCATAATAGGGCTACAACTAGTCCATGCCCAAAATAATATCAAAGTCTACCATTTTGAGAAATACTAGATCGTATCTCAAAACCACTAAGAACAATCAACAACGAATGATACACACGGTCAACAACAATAGAATCTCCCACAGGTGTAGACACATAGATAAGAGAAGTCAAAGAAACACAGGATACGCCCAAATACAGAGCAAAATAAGATGACAGATGAATAAGTGGAGCATGGTTCAAATAAGACTGATGCATTTGTACGACAGACCGAAAGAATACCTGTTATGATAGAGTTGGATGCAACTGCCTCCTCCCGATCAGGAAGAGCATAATATCTAGCATGGCCTCTCCATCTAGGGCGACCTCTACCTGCACGACCTCCAACTCAAGCTGGCTATCTAGGTGGACTGGTAGCTAGTGCTATAACAATAGAATAAGGACCCGATGGAGCATGCAAAGCTTGAGTAGTGTGTGGACGTGCACCCCTCTTGAGTCTGGGGAAATCTCTCACCATATGTCGAGTGTCACCAGACTTAAAACAAGCTCTCGGAGGATGTGGCTATTGTGGCTAGATTGGGCCTGATCAGTTTCAGTGACCGCTAAAAGCACCCCGTGAAGGAGGTGCACTAGACAATGGCAAAGTATAATAGGGAGCCTGGGGCCTAGGAGTGGCCGGAATACCGCTGGCTGTTGGAAGTGCTGAATGAACAGGGCGACTGACATAGCCCCTACCATGAGGAGTTGTAGCTGGGGCACGAGTACCACTATATGTGTGAGACTCTCGAGACCTCTTGGCCTCACTCTCCTCTCTCTCCCAAGTCCGCATACACTCCAATCTCCTAGCAATCCCCATTACCTGCTGGTATGCGATGTCCACCTGCAACTCTCGGTCCATGCTAAATGTGATACTGGGGTTGAGCCCCTCGATAAATCGATGGACCCGCTCTCTAACACTAGTAACCAAGGCTGCTGCATGCCTAACCAAATCACTGAACCGAACTGCATACTCCGACTAGTCATAAGAACCCTAGCACAACTGCTCAAACTCTATGCGCCATGCATCTCTTAGACTTTGGGGAATATACTCCGTCAAGAATATATCTAAGAACTGAGTCCTAGTGAGTGAAGCTGCCTTGACCGGACTACCCAACTCATATGCTCGCCAATACTAACAAGCCGCTCCCTTAAGCTGGAACGTTGTGAAAAAACCCCACTAGACTGCACCATACCCATAGTATGGAGGATATGGTGGCACTCCTCAAGAAATACCGGGGCATCCTCTGACACCAAGCCACTAAAAAGGAGGGTGGTACTTCTTATACCTCTCGAGCCTGAGCTACTCCCCCTCAGAAACTGCTATCCTAACCTAGGGCTGGACTGTGGCTACTGTAAAGACCCCTAAAATTTTCTTGTTTAAAATAATGCCCGAATGAGTCCCCAAGTTGTTTTTATTGTGGAAATTTTTAAAACGGACCTAAGTTGAGTAAAAAGTACCCCGGGACTTACAGAATAAAATTTTCCAGAAAGGGGGCGTTATGCGATCGCATAACGTACATGCGGACCGCATAATGGTCGCATACCTGGGCAGATCACTGCCCCATTTGAGGACAACTATGCGGTCCAATATACTATCGCATTTCAGTTTTGCGGACCGCATAGCTGTCGCGTTGTTGCCTTTGATTTTTGGGAGGGGGGTTATGCGACGCACTATGCAATCACATAACGTGTATGCGGACCGCAAAATGGTCACATACCTGGGCAGTGTGTTTTGATTTTTGGCTCATCTTGATGGCCATTCTGCGGTCGATTCTGCGGATCGCATGTCAGGAATGCGATCGCATTCCTGACCGCATTATTGTGTCGGGCTCCTATTTTTCTAATTTTAAAACCCAACCCAGTTCATTAAAACACCCCTCCCCTTCATTTTTAACCATTTTCTGAACAAAATTAGAGAGAGGGGAGAGAGGGTTCTTGAGAGAGAAAGCCTCATCTTTATCAATTGGATTTTCAAAGTCACTTAGCCTGGAAATTTCGAGTAATCATCTTCTTCCTCATTCTAACAGGTAAGAATCCCCAAAACATTGGTTTTCAGGTTTTAAAGAAAAGGGGACTCTCATGAATTGATTCTTGAAAATTCCTTGCATGCATGATCATTAATGTCCCTAATTTAGTAAGAGGAAGTGGGTTGGGGTAAAGTTCACAAAGAAGGGGTGGTAATCTAATGGGGTCACATAACATTCGATAAAACGCTTAAAAGAGTTCAAATTGTATGCATTATTTCCAATTCTGAGTTGAATATGTTTGATTGTGAACTAGATTGAAGGTACTAGTCGGTCCGGTGATTTGTGAGTAAAAGTTAAAAAGGGATTTCGACCCCAGGTATGTATGGCTAACTTTAACCTTTGTAGAATCCCCTTGTTGGGTCCGAGCATACGACATGTGTACCTTGTTGAAAATATGTGAATTGATTGTTCAAATGTGTTGAGACGTAAGATTCTATTCTCTGATTGTCATACTACCGTGCTATATGAGGTTGTGAAAAGTGTTTTGATGTGCCTGTCTTATTATGTGCAAAGCTCGTAAATGCTCGAGGGTATCGATATGAAAGTATATGTTAATGAATGAAAGATTGTTGATGTGCCCAAGTGTGGGAATGTATATAATGGCTAAAATTCGTGCGTGGAGAGTAATGAAAAAGGGTATTGTGAAATGATGTAAATGAGTTCAACGATTATGGCAACACTGTGTTCATGAATTACTGCTTGGTGAGAATTGTGGTGCCTTGGGCCCAAATAAATAAATTATTGATATGAACTTGTGTTCCTTGAAATGATGATTCTTGTAATGTGATTGTTTGTGGTTGTTGTAACGAAATATGATTGTCGGGTGGGATCGGGTTGCGCGCTGCAACACGAACTAATAAGGATAATGAGATGTGAGGTAATAAGGGTGGCCGAGGTAATAAGGGTGACCGAGGTAATAAGGGAGGCCGAGGTAATAAAGATGGAATGTGATCATTATCACCATTGAAATGAAAATCTATGAAACTTGATGAGGTGCGAGGTAATAAGGGTGGCCTAGGTAATAAGGATGGAATGTGATCGTTATCACTATAGAAATGAAAATCTGGGGAACTCTTGAATATGGTGATGTTGAAAGGGAAAAAGGAGAGATTGTGAAACTTGTTGATTTTGGTTGCTTCTTTCCACGTGCATTGATTGATTGGTTCTATTAATGTCTCTTATCTGTGTATTGTTTGATTGTACTTGGGATAAAGTTTGTTCATACATACTAGTACTATTCCACAGTACTAACGTCCCTTTTGCTAGGGGCGCTACATTTTCTTATATGAATGTAGGTGGTTCTACAGAAAGTAATTTAGCCCACCATCAGTAGTGCCTCCTCTCCTTTCCGTCAGCTTTTCTGGTGAGCCCCACTTCCTCCCGGGGCCACTGTGGCTCATGTCGGCCTATTTTGAGTTTATGGTGTAGTTTAAGGTATATTCGGGGCCTTGTTGTCGGCAAGTATTATATAAATCTTTTGTAATCATAGAGGCTCCGTAGACACAATGTGGGTAGTGTACATATGTATTTTGGGTAAGTAATGGTACGGTTCGGAAATCGTGGTCCACGTTGTTAATGTTGTATGAAATTTGTAATCCTTTGGTATCATATGTTGATAATGAAAAGAAGTAGAGATGAATTCAAGTTGTAAGTTTATGCTTAAGTTGTAAGTTTATGCTATTTCTCATGAATAATGTATATTGAAGTCACCGGGTGACACGTGGGATAGGAAAGGCAAATCAGGTTCTCTTGACCGGGTTCATTCGGTTAGGCGCCGGTCTCGTCCCTCGATTTTGGGGCATGACAAACTTGGTATCAGAGCCTAAGGTTTTTAAACTATCCTAGGATGTCTCAGAGCCTTGTCTAGTAGAGCCCTTCTTATCAGTGTGTTGTCGACCACATCTATAATTAGGGGGCTACATGGACATTTAGGAAACACCTTTTTCATTGTTATTCTATATTGTGCGGTGAAGTGGAAAGTGAAAATATTCTTGTCTAACTCATGCTCTTTTCCAAAATTTTCAGCAATGGCACCAAAGAAGAGAGCTCGGCTCGGCTTAGAGGCCAATGCCACCCCAAGTGTGGATGTGAATTATGTACCCGATGGTGCGGGTGAGAGCGCATCCCCGACTTTGAATCCACTTGGACTTTCTGTTCCAGACAAGAGTGTTCCTGCTGTGACGGAGTTTGCTACAACCCCTTCTGCTGGTATTCCTGATCATTCTTCGGTTCCAGCTTCAGGTCCCGGTACTTCCGATGGGGACCTCAGGGGAGCTATTCATATGTTGACTCAGTTAGTGGCCGCTCAGGCCCAAAGATCTCATGCTGCCTCTGCGCCCTCTAGCGGACAGGGAGATTCCGCCGGTTCTAGAGTCAACCTATTTCTGCGGTTGGCCCCTTCAGAGTTCTCAGGCATTGATCCAGAGGCCGATCCGCAGGATTTTCTAGATGAGATGTGCAAGACGTTTCGGGTTATGAAGGCTACAGAGACAGAGGGGGCTGAGTTAGCATCTTATAGGCTGAGAGGAGCAGCATATTCATGGTTCGAGATGTGGGAGAATTCCCGTGGGGAGGGAAGTCCTCCGGCGAGATGGAATGAGTTCGTTGATGCTTTCATGGATCACTTCTTGCCTGCCGAGGCTATGGCAGCCCGTTCTACGGAGTTTGAGGTTCTCAAGCAGGGTAATATGAGTGTGTGGGAGTACCACATGGAGTTCGTGAGATTGTCCAAGTACGCTCATCAGTNGCTCCTCAGTTGGTATCGACTATGGATGCCAGAGTTCGACGGTTTGTTCAGGGCCTCAGTCCCTTGGTTGTGAATGAAGTTGCTACAGCTGCCTTGCACTCAGACATGAATTATGGTAAGATAGTGGGATTCGCCCAGGCCACAGAGGCTAGAAAATTGAAGATAAGGTCGGAGAGGGAGAGTATTAGCAGGGCCCGGTCAGCGGGTCACTCGGGGAGTTCAGTTGGAGGAGGGAGACCAGTTTAGGGGAGAGGACCATCAGGGCCATCCCAGTCTTATGCTCAGTCCTCATCCAGTGCACCGCCATCAGTGCACCATTATCAGCAGAGCAATCGCTGGGGACCAGGATCATACGGTAGGAGACCCCATCAGTCCGGTCGTCCAGGAGGGAGGTTCCAGCAGCAGAGGAGGGCTCCATGCCCTAAGTGTGGGAGGTTCTATAACGATCCTTGTTACCTGGATATTTCGGTATGCTACGGGTGTGGGGTGAGAGGTCATATTCGACGGGATTGCCGTGCGCCCAGTCAGGGCATGGGTAGTGGCTTTGCTCAGCCGTCCGGTTCTTCAGTCGGTGCATTTTCAGTACGTCCTCCAGCTCCAGCAGGGCGTGGTGCAGTTAGAGGTGGAGCTCGTGGTAGAGGTGGACCTAGCCGGTTCTATGCTTTGAGTGGTCGCCAGAGTGCAGAGGCTTCTCCAGATATTGTTACAGGTATTCTGGTTGTTCAAGCCCTTGATTGTTATGCTCTTATTGATCTGGGGTCCTCCTTGTCTTATGTTACCCCATTTATTACTTCAAGTTTTGGGATAGAACCCAAACAACTTCATGAGCCGTTCTCAGGGTCGACTCCGGTTGGTGATTCCATTACAGCCGCGTGAGTCTATAGGAATTGTTTTGTCACGGTGTGTGGTCGGGATACCACAGCCAATCTCATCGAACTTGGGATGGTAGATTTTGATGTTATCATGGGAATGGATTGGCTTTACTCGTGCTTTGCTAAACTCGACTGCCAAACCAGAATTATGAGACTGGAGTTTCCTAATGAGTCAGTTGTTGAGTGGAAAGGGAATGGCGTGGTGCCAAAGGGTAGGTTCATTTTCTACCTTAAGGCCTCAAAGATGATTAAAAAGGAATGTGTTTATCATTTGGTCCGGGTTGCGGACACCACTTCAGAAGTGTCTTCCCCCGAGTCTGTCCCAGTCGTGAATGAGTTTCTTGAAGTATTTCCAGACGAGCTTCCAGGGACTCCGCCAGATAGAGAGATCCATTTCGGGATTGATGTATTGCCAGATACGCAGCCGATATCTATTCCACCATACAGAATGGCGCCAGCAGAGTTGAGGTAGTTAAAGGAGAAGTTGAAAGACTTATTAGAGAAGGGATTCATTCGACCGAGTGTGTGATGAGTGGTGATTGTACAACTCATTTTGGCCTCTTTTCATTAGATTTTGCTTCCTCCAAAGGTAACTTGAGGTCGTTTATAGTGTGCATTTGCTTGAATTTCAGGGAAATGATGCCATGAAGTGGTTGATTTTTAATTGGAGTGAAATTGAGCAAAACATGGTGAAGATGGCAGAAAACTCCCAGTGATTCCGCACCTGCGGATAATAGATTGCTGGTGCGACCTCGCACCTATGAAGAAAAGCATCGCACCTGCGATTATTGGCTAAGCTGCATAGAGCTCGCACCTATGGAGCAATTCACGCACCAGCGGACCGCATGTGCGACCCTTTGTCCGCTCTTGCGGAAATTGACAAGGACTTCAGAACTCGCACCTGCAAGCAGATTTCCGCTCCTGCGGAATCGTACCTGTGATAATTCTTCCGCAGGTGCGATTATCGAGCATCAGATCTGGACAAGAATGTAAAATCACATTTTCCCATCCGCACTCTCATATACTCGACCTAGCAGTCATCTTTTGGACAATTGTTTGGCTTTTTAAATATAATTTTGTGGAGAGAAGAACAAGTCTTGAAGCTAGGTTTTGCACACACACTTGGGATTTGAAGATTTCACTCTTGTGGTTAATGTTTTCTTAAACATTTATGTTTGTTTCTTCATTTTCTTGCTTTGTAATGTATATTTAAGTGTGTAGTATTTATTTCCAACACTTGAATCTTGTCTATGGAAATTTACATATTTAATGTTTGGATTAAATACCTTGTTGTTCTTATGTATTGAATGATTTTATTATATTTATGAAGTGAGTTAGTGTTTCTTTAATTATTCTTGTTATTTAATGTTTCCAAAGGTATTAGCTAACTCTAGGACTCGCCCATTAACTCCGAATTAATTTTGGAAAAGATAATTTGGGGTTGGGAAAGATAAATTAAGAAGAACTTGAGGCTTTAACCCTCATTTTGTAGATTCTGCCTAGGGATAGGATTGAACTACTTGTAGCCATATACGGGTATGCTTAATCTCTTAATTGGGTTAGGAATAATTCAATTAGGAAGTCTTGTTAGTCTTTGGGAAAAGCTAATTAAGAATTATTATCCGTGGCTAATTAACATAAACTCGCTCATATTTGTAAAATCGTGGAATACATTGGATCGTTACTTGAGTGTAATTACCGAAGCATTCATACTTGTTTCCATTGATCATTTTACTTGCTTTCTAGGTTAGTTTATATTTTCGCATTTAGTTATAAACAACTTTCAAAACCAGAATCTTATTTGTTTGGCATTGCGTGATAAATGATAATTATCTTGCATTCCTAATCGCCTCCATATTGTTCTCTGTGAGATTCGAGCCCAACCTTGTTGGGTTACTATATTTGACATTGATCGCTTACACTATTTTAAGGTGTAATTTGAGCGTATCAAATTTTGGCGCCGTTTCCGGGGAACAATTGGCGTAACTTAGGTTGTTGGAGAAGTAAGCTTAAGTGATTTGATCCAAACTTGTGAATATTTGTGTAATTATTTTTCTTGTGTAGTTTCTTAATTTTTCATATAAATAAATAATTATTATGGCATCATATAATGAATATTGGTCGGATGGTAGTTGTTCATATTTTGATGACCCTTGTCCTTATTGCGGAGGACCACACTTGTGGCAAAATTGTTTAAATTCTCCCGGGAATGAATTGTGTGCACAATTTCAAACCCATGAGTGGAGTATTTGTGATAGGTGTGGTTGCCAAAATGGTTATTGGGATGATTGTTCGTATTTATCCGTCCCTTCCCCAAGCCCCTACTTTGATGAATCTACTTTTTGTGATGGAGATTTTAGGGGCCATGAAGAGGAAGAAATCGAGCATGGTAGAAACGGAGAGTTCAAGCTCATGTTGGAATGCTTACTTGAAAAAGGGAATCATGATCAAAATGCCTTGGAAGAGCTTTTGGAGACGAATCTTCAAAATGATTTGGCACTTGAAAGGTTGCACTCACAAATGGATGCAATGATTGGAGCTTCAAGGATCCAAAAAACCTTGGAGATGAGTGACAATCAAGAAGTTGAAAACTCTTCCTTCGAATTCCAAGTAGATGATTGGGTATTCTTGAAGGTATCTCCCATGAAGGGAGTGATGCTATTTGGGAAGAAAGGGAAATTGAGCCCAAGGTATGTGGGCCGTATCGGATTGTTCAAAGGATAGGACAAGTGGCTTATAGGTTGGAATTACCCCCTGAATTGTCATTAGTACACCCGGTGTTCCACGTGTCCATGCTGAAGAAAGTGGTTGGAGATCCATCAGTCATCGTGCCAGTTGAGACTATTGAGGTTAATGAAGAAGTATCATATTAAGAGGTTCCGATTGCTATTCTTGATAGACAAGTCCGTAGATTGACGAACAAAGAAATTGCTTCAGTTAAAGTATTGTGGCGATGTCAGCACGTTGAGGAAGTCGCGTGGGAAGCGGAAAATGAGATGAAAGAGAAATATCCCCATTTGTTTGAATAAGTCTAGTAGTGTTCGTCATAACTGTCATCTCTAAGAAAATTATATTTTATGTTCAGTTATGTGCAATAGCACCCCTTCTTCCCCTAATTGCCTTATTGTTGTAATTTTCCAATGTGTGCTAAAACTAAACCCGCTGTTGCTATTTGGGTAGTGTCCAACCTTGAGGTAAATGAACATTTTGTGGAGCTTATGTGTTAGGCAAGTGATTAGTAGTAGTGTAGGTTGGTAATGATTAATTGAAATGAATATGGTGTGTTGAGGTGATTGGGTTGTATAGGACTCATTAAAATGACCAAGTTATGTGCAAGAATGTGAGTCATGTGCAAATTTGTAGTATAAGAATTTTCATGTTTAAAATAATGCCCGAATGAGTCCCTGAGTTGTTTTTATTGTGGAAATTTTTAAAAGGGACCTAAGTTCAGTAAAAAGTACCTCGGGACTTAAAGAATAAAATTTTTCAGAAAAGGGCGTTATGCGATCACATAACGTGCATGCGGACCGCATAATGGTCGCATACCTGGGCAGATCACTGCCCCATTCGGGGACAACTATGCGGTCCAATATGCGATCGCATTTCAGTTCTGCGGACCGCATAGCTGTCGCATTGTTGCCTTTGATTTTTGGGAGGGAGTTTATGCGACGCACTATGCGATCGCATAACGTGTATGCGGAGCGCATAATGGTCGCCCATCTTGAGGGCCATTCTGCGGACCGCATGTCAGGAATGCGATCGCATTCCTGACCGCATTCTTGTGTCGGGCTCCTATTTTTCTAATTTTAAAACCCGACCCTAGTTCATTAAATCACCCCTCCCCTTCATTTTAACCATTTTCTGAACAATATATTAGAGAGAGGGTTCTTGAGAGAGAAGCCTTATCTTTATCAATTGGATTTTTAAAGTCACTCGGAAATGCTCAAGGGTCCGAGCATACGGCATGTGTACCTTGTTGAAAATATGTGAATTGATTTTTCAAATGTGTTGAGATGTAAGATTCTGTTCTCTAATTGTCCTAGTTGATTGTCATACTATTGTGCTATATGAGGTTGTGAAAAGTGTTTTGATGTGCCTGTCTTATTATGTGCAAAGCTCGTAAATGCTCGAGGGTATCGATATGAAACTATGTGTTAATGAATGAAAGATTGTTGATGTTCCCAAGTGTGGGAATGTATATAATGGCTAAAAGCCGTGTGTGGAGAGTAATGAAAAAGGGTATTGTGAAATGATGTAAATGAGTTCAACGATTATGGCAACACTGTGTTCATGAATTACTTCTTGGTGAGAATTATGGTGCCTTGGGCCCAAATAAATAAATTTTTGATATGAACTTTTGTTCCTTGAAATGATGATTCTTGTGATGTGATTGTTTGTGGTTGTTGTTATGAAATATGATATTCGGGTGGGATCGGGTTGCACGCCGCAACACGAACTAATAAGGATAATTCGCTGTGAGGTAATAAGGGTGGCCGAGGTAATAAGGGAGGCCAAGTTAATAAGGATGGAATGTGATCATTATCACCATTGAAATGAAAATCTATGAAACTTGATGAGGTGCGAGGTAATAAGGGTGGCCGTAGTAATAAAGGTGGCCGAGGTAATAAGGATGGAATGTGATCGTTATCACTATCGAAATGAAAATCTGGGGAACTCTTGAATATGGTGATGTTGAAAGGGAAAAAAGAGAGATTGTGAAACTTGTTGATTTTGGTTGCTTCTTTCCACGTGCATTGATTGATTGGTTCTATTACTGTATCTTATCTGTGTATTGTTTGATTGTACTTGGGATAAAGTTTGTTCATACATACTAGTACTATTCCACAGTACTAACGTCCCTTTTGTTGGGGGCGCTACATTTTCTTATATGAATGTAGGTGGTTCTACAGCAGGTAATTCAGCCCACCGTCAGTACTGCCTCCTCTCCTTTCCGTCAGCTGTTCTGGTGAGCCCTACTTCCTCTCGGGGCCACGTATGGCTCATGTCGCCCTATTTTGAGTTTATGGTGTAGTGTAAGGTATAGCCGGGGCCTTGTTGTCGGCAAGTATTATATAAAGTAACTGTAGAGGCTCCGTAGACACAATGTGGGTAGCGTACATATGTATTTTGGGTAAGTAATGGTACGGTTTGGAAATCGTGGTCCACGTTGTTAATGTTGTATGAAATTTGTAAGCCTTTGGTATCATATGTTGGTAATGATAAAAAGTAGGTATGAATTCAAGTTGTAAGTTTATGCTTAAGTTATAAATGGCTATTTATCATGGATAATCTATATTGAAATCACGGGGTGACGCGTTGGATAGGAAAGGCAAATCAGGTTCTCTTGACCGGGTTCATTCGGTTAGGCGCCGGTCCCGTCCCTCGATTTTGGGGCGTGACAGCTACTGACTGCACTGGTATGACCTCTAGAACCTGATCGACCTGAATCTGCTACTCTACGGTACGGGCGGCGGGAGTCTGTGCTTCTCCCTTGGCCTGAGATGTGGCAGGAGCAAGTGGGATCAACCCTGCTTAAGCTAAAGTACCAGAAACTGGGCGAGAGTCTCCTGAAGAGCTGGTGCACTAACAGACGTCTCAGGTGCCTTCCCTCCAAGAAGAGCTACTGGTGGCTCCTCTGTAGCAACTCGTGCGGGTGCTCTGGTTGCACCATGTGGATGTCCTCAGCCTCTACCCCGGCCACGGTATCTCGCGGCTCTAGCAGGGAGTGCGGGTGTCTGGTCATCTGATCTGATTGTACGTGTCCTCACCATATGTGAGAGAATAGAAAGACAGAATTTTAGAATCTTAAAGTCAACAATTTCACACGACAAGGAATCAAAGAAGTGCATCTTTTCCTAACAATTCCATAGCCTCCTGAAGATATGTACAGACATCTCCGCATAGATCCGCGTGACTTTACTAAACTTGCTTGTGACTCATAACACCTATGAACCTAAAGCTCTTATTCCAACTTGTCACGACCCAAAATTCCCTCCATAGGATGTCATGACAACACCTAGTCCCTAAGACTAGGTAAGCTTAACAAATATGCGGAATAACTGAAATAATAACTAAATCTCAAAACATCAACAAATATATATAAATGAAAATTGCCTCTCAACATATACAAATCCCAAAACAAGATGAAATATAAGTCACATGCTCTAGATACAGTGCGGAACGTTCCTATACATCAATATCTATAAAGATATAAATAAATAAGAAAAAAAACAGGATAGAAGGGGACTTCAAGGCATGCGGACGCCGGCAGGTATACCTTGAAGTCTCTGGACCGGTAGGAGGTACCCGAATCTGCACAAAAGATGTGCAGAAGTGTAGCATGAGTATACCACAACGGTACCCAGTAAGTGCCAAGCCTAACCTCCGTAAGGTAGTGACAAGGTCAGGTCAGGGCCCTACTGGAAAATAATAGGAAACAAGGCAGAAGATATAATGAAATAATAAAATGGCAGGGAAGTGACACAATAAGAATTTACGGAAAGTAACGGCACGGATATCAAATAAATCTAATACAACACGGAAAGAAAGAAAAATCTTACAGATTAAGAAAAGCAACAACAACAATACAGCAAATAGGAGAGAACAACTGGGCACTCCCGAGGTACTGCCTTGTAGTCCCAAAAGTAAATAGCTCACAGTCATTTCCTTATATCACCGCTGTTGACATCCAATTTTTGCCATCCTCTTTTGAATTATCTTCCTTTGGCTTCATAATCATATAAATATTAATTTATCTTATTATATGATAAATTACCATGTTTACCAAGTATTTTGAACATTGCTACTATTTACGTTATCAAAATCTTAATTTTGATTTAAACTATATTTTACCATTTTTATATAAATATTTGTTATACTACTTTACTTGTACTAAATATAATCAAGGTTAATTCTATTTTTACACTCATCCGTTACTTTTCAAAAGTACTATTACTTTATTAATTATATTTTTAATCATCTTATAAGCTAAACTCTCATTAAGCTACATGATATAATTTTATATTTATAATTTTGCTTTAGCTTAATCATATTCTAAGCATTTAATTTATTGATAGTTTATATTCTATGATTGTTGAAGTCCAAATAATGTATAAGGAAGGGATATGTCCTCCTTTTCGATCAACAGAAGCTCAAAGGGAGCTTTTCCTCATATAGCCCAATTTACCACCAACCTTCAATCAGCCCATTAGATATATCCGAATTATTTTTAGCCCAAGTCTTATTCCACAAACACTATATCAGCTAGGTATTTTGTCATCTTATCCAAAAAGAGAAACGCAGCCGTTCTCATCATCTTCCTCTCTCCTCTTCTCCTTCTTCCATTTTTATGTAAGGTCAAACTTTACTTTAGCCAAGGACAAACCTTGTCCCTTCTATTTTTGAGCAAGTTCGATGTCTCTCTTCCGTCTTCAACAATTTAGTCAACAAAAGAGACCAAAAGACTTTTTGGCATTTTGATTTTCTGAGATGAAAAGCTAATTTTCATGGATTTGATTCGATCTCAAAGGCCTTTCTCAGACCAAGTCACGTGACGATTAAATTTCCAACGTTCGGATTCGAACGGCTTTTTGACTCCATTTCAAAATCAAAATATGAAGAATTCCCGCTCAAGAAACCTAGATCTAATCTGCCGCTAAAATACCCGTGTCTGACAATACCTTTGAGGGAGGACAGGTTTTGGAGCCACTACTTTCACCCTTCACTCGTCGCTAAAAACACTACTATTTTTTTACTCTTACCATTGTTCTTGTCCCTCAGAAACTCTAAGAAAGCACTTTCAAACTTTTATCTTTTGTCCTGGTGTATTCTAGCCGGGATTGAGGTGTTCGAATTTCTTTGGCTCGAGGTTCTGATGTATTCATAACGGTAGGGTAGATTCGAGATCGACGTCCCCAGTTCACTGCCCCACAAACGGTCAGTCCCTTCTACACTCTAATCTATTTATTTCCCTTGTGTTGTTAATATAATATGAGTTAATCTTCTAGTTAGAAATCATGGTTTAGTGTATAGTTTTTCTGCCTAGAAGCCATGTTTAGATTCTTTTTGGTTACGTCAAGATCTGTTGCGAAATTTTGACAGTATGTTGTAGACTAGAGATTGTCATTACCTTTCATCAAAACTCGGAAATGTGATTTACTATTTGTTAAAGAGATATCGGGGTTTTAGGCTCTCCATGGTAGAAATTTTTATAGAGTTGTCTTTTGGCTGAGTTTGAAGTATTAGTTGTAGAAATTTTTATTCTGTTCATCTTGTGCTCACAAAAATGAAAACCGCACACTTTATTTAGTCAATATGTATTAAACTATTAATACATGCTCTTAGCTGCAATTAATCTTTCTTTAATCTTACTGAATGCCCTTTGAACAAACACATCGCGTTCTTTCTAAACTTTCCTTTTCTTCTTTTCTTTCTGTTACCGCACCAGTCAAAAAAATAATAATTTTCTTGTTGGGATACAGCCTTATTTTCACATGAAAATTGCACCTCTAGTTAAACTGGTTTACTTTGAAACAAAATAATAATTAAAAAAAAGACGATTTTCACTACCTTGTGATATTGTTTTGTTCAAAATCCATTGAGTAAAAGTTGTCTCAAAAATACAGTTCATACTATTCAAATCATCAGCACTTCACTAGAACTTGATCATCTATGTATATCTTGATATTTTCCTTTTCTAAAAGTTGTTCGGAATTCACAATATCCTCTCTGGTTTGTTATAGAAATGTTATGAAATATTAGTTCAAGTCTGCATATTTATGTTTGAAGATCTCGTGAATATGTTTCACATCTTTGTTAATCTTAGTAATTTTAAAAATAATATAGCATTGTTTTAGAGCAAACCCATTAAATTTTGGAGTACACTTTAGAAAGTGTACTTAGATAAATAATGTAAATCATTTAACACAAAAGACCGAAGTGGTTAGCTTTTGTTAGCAAAGGTCCACTTATGCTCATGTAAAGCATGATATGTCAAAAGGAAGACTTACTAATTGTGTATGTTTTCCATGAAAAGGACACTTATTCTTAGTGTAGGAATACGTGCATTTTGTTTGGTTCTTATGGTGTTGTATTAACTTTAAGGCAATCTCACTTGTGAATATTCGTAAACTTTTGATAATATGCCTAATTCTTTATTTTCTCTTTCTTTGCATGTACACTTTGGAGCAAATGGAGTCTTAATTCGAGACTCTCGCATTAGAGTCTCAACACTCTCCGACCACGGAGTCACAACATCCCATCTTCCTTAGAGCACCAGATATCGAGAAAAGAAACAAGCAAAATGCTTAGGGACCCCTATGGCGTCTTTCTATTTGTTTTTCCTTATCATTCATGCTATTTGACTTTACTCGTGTGATATGAGATTATATGCTTACATTCATATTAACATGGTGTATCTTATTGTGTAAAATCTTTACCTACTACTGCGGATAATTGTTAGTTATCTTGACCACATAAAATGTAGCCTTTAAATATAGAACTCAATATTTCCTTTTCAAGTGACCCCTTCAAAAACTTTTTGTCAAAACCTTTTCTAATGATGTTGAATTACGCTTTAGTAAGCAAAAAATGCTCAAGTCAAATCTTTCTAAAGTACATATGGATTGCTGTTCTTTTTTTAGCATAATAAAATTTGCATTCCATCGCGAAAAATTTTTGGCTTACTTTTTGGAATCTAAACATATTCTGCTAATCCAATTTTTTTTATTTTTAAATTGTATTAAATTTGTCCTCTTTTAAAAGTAGTCCAAGTGCATTGAGATTTCTTTTTCAATCACTATATGTCACGACCCGAAAACCCACCTTCAGGCCGTGACTGCGTCTAACGTTGAACCCGCTAGACAAGCCAACGTGTACAGTTAAACTAACATGATAACACTGAATTAACTAAAAACACTTTAAAAATTTTAACAGCAACAGTAGATAAATCCCAAGCTGAGTAAAGATAACATAATACAACGCCGCAATAATTCCCCAAAACCTGGAGTCACAAACTCACAAACTGTCTATAGGAGTGCTAAATACAAAGACTGAAAGGAAATACATGACTGTCTCTGAAAAGTAGAGAAAAGACAAGACAGAAAATACAGAACTAGGGATAGGAGAGACGCCAAAGCCCAGGAACGCCAGCGGGTATACCTTGAAGCCTCTAGGGTGGACTGAAGGAGACTCCCTCAACGTAGTCCACTGGGTCGGGGTACAGGATCTACACAACAATAAGATGTGCAGTGTAGCATCAGTACAACCGACCCCGTGTATTGAGTAAGTGCCGAGCCTAAACTTGGCCGAAGCCGTGACGAGGCTAGACTTGACAACAAACGTTAACCTGTCCTATTCTACAACATATATCGTGGAAAAACAAAGCAAGAGATAAACAGATACGTAGGGGGATACGGGAGCAGATAATGGGGTAACATGTGAGATAGAGCTGTTAATTAAGCAGATAGGAGATGACAAGAAGGCAATTTATCAGAAATATGCTAATGAAACAAATATAATGCCAGAAATGTAATTAATGGCACGGCATCACCCTTCGTGTTTTTTCTCTCTTCCTCACAATGCAATGTACGATGTAAGATAACATGAATCATGGCACGGCATCACCCTTCGTGCTCTTACGCTCTTCCTCACGATGCAATGTATCATGTATGGCAATGTAATCATGGCACGACATCACCCTTCGTGCTTTTAAATATAAATAATGGCACTGCATCACCCTTCGTGCTTTTAAATATAAATCATGGCACGGCATCACCCTTCGTGCTTTTACTCTCTTCCTCACTATGCAATATATGATGTAATCAATGTAAATCATGGCACGGCATCACCCTTCGTGCTTTTACTCTCTTCCTCACTAGGCAATATATGATGTAATCAATGTACATGGCACGGCATCACCATTCGTGATTTACACTCTTCCAAACCAATGCAATGATAATTATCAAAATGGCAAGGAATGCAGCATAGTGGAATCACAAATCATGATTACCCGGCAAGGGGAAAATATCAGTCATTATCATAACAAATTGCCCGGCAAGGGCCTCAGCTATAACCAACCTTTTCAAGTATATCCTTTACAGTTGGATCCTCAATAGAACCATTACATCACAAGTTCATCAACGAGGATTTTCAACAACAATCAACTTCCAAGTAGAGACAAATTCATAATATAATGGATATGGAAGTAAGAACAAGGATTTCATCAAAAATGGACTCACGGGCATGCTTGACACACAATGCATAGGTACTCGTCACCTCACCTATGCATTGAACATGATAAACACCTAGCACATAGCATACGATACCTATTCCTTCACCAAAGTTAGGAAAGACACTTACCTCGGGTACAAAAATAGCAATCAAGCCTCTAACACCGCCTTTCCTTTTGAATTCAAATCCGGAAACACAATTCTAGACATAATTAACTTAAGCATTTCAATAATGACCCCATAAATCGATCCCATAGCCTAATCATCCATTTCCTAGTATTCTTCCAAAAATGCCAAAATTCGACCCCATGCCTGCTTGGTCCAAACGCGATGCTCGGACCAAAACCCGATCACCCATACCCACATGAGTTCAAATATATGATTTGTTTTGAAATCCGACCCCAAATTGAGGTTGAATTACCCAAAATTCCCAAAGCCCTAAATCTACCCAAAATCCCTAATTTCTACTTTGATTTTAGGATTTTAGGCCTAGATTCTAGTGATTAGGGAAGGAAATTGGAAGAAATTGGTGTTAGGAACACTTACCCAAATGGCTATGGAGGAGAAAATGGCTTGGAGGTCTTCAATGGGGTTTTGGAGAAGAAGGAATTGATGAAGAAGTGGAAATCCCGAAATAACATTCCGTTTTTTACTTAATAAAATAACTGGGCGATTTTGTTCTCTGCGATAGCGGAAGAAGGGCTGCGATCACAGAGCTATAGAAATTCCTACTATGCGACCGCAAACGGAAGGCTGCGATCGCAGAAGAGCCTGACCCATACGTTTGCGGTCGGAGAGGTTATGGTGCGATCGCAGAGAGATGCTACCGTCCCCCACCCCAGACCGCCTATACTTTATGCGATCTCGGAATCGGCTATGCGATAGCATAGCGTCACAGAACCCTCCCCTCTCAAACACACTATGTGATCACGGAGCTAGGCCTGCGATCGCACTAAACAACACCAGACACCAGATATGGACTTTTACCCCATAAATTCTAAGTCTTTTACACCCAGTTACCTACCCGAAACTCATCCGAGCCCTTGGGGCTCAAAACCAAACACACACACGACTCCCAAATCACCCTATAGACTTATTCAAGCATTTAAATCACCAAAATATCATCAAAAACAAGGAATTAAACCTCACAACTCATAGAATTTTCTTAAACCTTCATAAGGCTTAATTATTCCGATTTTGATCCGAAACACGTTATATTAATTGTGTTTTACACCAAACTTTATAGATACCTCACATAACACATATTAACCCTATTTCGGGCTCCGAAACCATAATATGGGCCCGGTAACACGGTTTCACATAAATATTCATTTTCAAAAACCTTACTTATTTTCATAAAACAATTTTCTTTAAAAATTCATTTCTCGGGCTTGGGACCTCGGAATTCGATTCAGGGCATACGCCCGAGTTCCATATTTTCCCACGGACCCTCCAAGACCGTCAAATCTTGGGTCCGGTTCCGTTTACCAAAAATATTGAACAAAGTCAACTTTAATAAATTAATTATTATAAAATCAACTTTTCATCTAGTTTTCACATCAAAGCTTCCCGGCTACACGCTCGGACTGCGCACGCATATCAAGGTGAGATTAACGGAGGCTTTCGAGGCCTCAGAACATAGATTTAGATAAATTAACATAGGATGACCTTTTGGGTCATCACAATCTCCACCTCTAAAACAACCATTCGTCCTCGAATGGACATAGAAAGCTACCTGAGTCTGAGAAAAGATGGGGATAACGACTCCGCATGTCGGACTCGGACTCCCAAGTCACTGACTCGGCAGGCTGACCTCTCCATTGAACACGAACCGAAGGATAACTCTTCGATCTCAACTGACCAACCTGCCTAGCTAATATGGCTACCGGCTCCTTCTCATAAGTCAAATCCTTGTCCAACTGGACACCGCTGAAGTCAAGAACATGGGAAGGATCTACAACGTACTTCTAGAGCATAGATACACGAACACCGGATGCACGACTGATAAATGCGGTGGCAAGGAAAGTTTGTAGGCCACCTCTCCTACCTTGTCCAAAATATCAAATGGGCCAATGTACCTAGGGCTCAACTTGCCCTTCTTCCCGAAACTCATCATGCCCTTCATAGGCGACACTCGAAGAAATACCCGGTCTCC
The DNA here is from genome assembly GCA_005239525.1 of Nicotiana knightiana. Classification (NCBI taxonomy): domain Eukaryota; kingdom Viridiplantae; phylum Streptophyta; class Magnoliopsida; order Solanales; family Solanaceae; genus Nicotiana; species Nicotiana knightiana. The sequence goes on along the minus strand of ML419233.1, from coordinate 3,557 downwards.
TATCATGAATGCCAAATCTCAAACTCTGCGATCCGCATAACCCTTTTGCCTGGACTGAGCTGTACGAAGTCTATCCTGAATGATCTTCACCTTGTCCAAGGCATCCTGGACTAACTCAGAACCCAACAATCTGGCCTCTCCCGGCTCAAACCATCCGACTGGAGACGGACATCGCCTACCATACAACGCCTCATACGGAGCCATCTGAATTCTCGACTGATAACTGTTGTTGTAGGGAAACTCTGCTAACGGCAAGAAATGATCCCATGAACAACCAAAGTCAATGACACAGGCTCGCAACATATCCTCCAAAATCTGAATAGTACGCTCGGACTGCCTGTCCGTCTGAGGATGGAATGCGGTGCTCAAATCAATTAGGGTGCCCAACTCTCGCTGAAATACTCTCCATAATTGGGTGGTAAAGTGAGTACCTCGGTCTTCTATAATGGATATGGGCACACCATGCAGTTTAACAATCTCTCTCATATAGATCCTTGCCGACTTCTCTGCTGAATACGAAACTGATACTAGGATGAAGTGCGCTGACTTGGTCAGCCTATCCACAATGACCCATACTGCATCAAACATCCTCTGAGTCTGTGGGAGTCCAACTACAAAGTCCATGGTGATACGCTCCCACTTCCACTCAGGAAGCTGAATCTGCTGCATCAAATCACCAGGCCTCTGGTGCTCGTACTTAACCTGCTGACAGTTCAAACACTGAGCTACATAAGATACAATATCCTTCTTCATCCTCCGCCACCAATAGTGCTGCCGCAAGTCCTATTACATCTTTGCGGCGCCCGGATGAATATAATACCGGGAACTATGGGCCTCCTGAAGTATCAACTCACGAATACCATCCACATCGGGTACACAAATCCGTCTTTGCATCCTCAAAACTCCCACAACATCAATCGTAACCTGCTTGGCATCTCCGTTCCTGACTCTATCTCTAAGAACACATAAATGGCGATCATCATACTGCCTGGCCCGAATACGGTCGTACAAAGAAGAACGGGCTACGGTATGGGCCAAAACACTGCCAGTCTCAGAAACCTCCAATCTCACAAATCAGTTGGCTAACGCCTGAACATCCAAAGTGTCAAGAGGTCGCTCTCAGACTGATAAATAGGCAAGACTAGCCATACTGGCTGACTTCCGGCTCAAAGCATCGGCCACCACATTGGCCTTCCCCGGATGATAAAGAATGGTAATATCATAATCCTTCAGCAGCTCTAACCATCTCCTCTGTCTCATGTTCAACTCTTTCTGTTTAAACATATACTGTAAGCTCTTATGATCCGTGAACACCTCACATGGCACACCATACAAATAATGCCTCCAAATCTTCAATGCATGCACAATAGCTGCTAACTCCAAGTCATGAACTGGATAGATCTTCTCATGGACCTTCAACTGACGAGAAGCATAGGCTATAACCTTGCCATCCTGCATCAACACTGCACCAAGCCCAACCCGTGAAGCATCACAATACACGGTATACGATCCTGAACCTATGGGCAAAACTAACACTAGTGCCGTGGTCAAGGCTGTCTTGAGCTTCTGAAAGCTCGCCTCGCACTCATCAGACCACCTGAACTAGGCACTCTTCTGAGTCAACATGGTCATCGGGGCTGCAATGGATGAAAAGCCCTCCACAAACCGGCGATAATAACCTGCTAAGCCCATGAAACTCCGTATCTCTGTAGCTAAGGTGGGTCTAGGCCAATCTCTGACTGCTGAAATATTCTTGGGATATACCTGAACACTCTCTGAAGATACCACATGGCCTATAAATGCAACTGAACTCAACCAGAACTCATACTTGAATTTTTTTGCATAGAACTGATTATCCCTCAAAGTCTGGAGGACGACTCTAAGGTACTTCTCATGCTCCTCTCGGCTACGAGAGTATATCAATATATCATCAATGAAAATAATCACAAATGAGTTCGAATAAGGCCTAAACACTCGGTGCATCAACTCCATGAAAGAAGCGGGGGCATTCATCAGCCCAAATGACATCACCAAGAACTCATAATGCCCATAATGAGTGCGAAAAGCTGTCTTAGGGACATCGGACACCCTAANAAGCTGGTCGAATAAATCATCAATCCTCGGCAAAGGATACTTGTTCTTAATAGTAACCTTATTCAACTGCTGGTAGTCAATACACATCCTCATCGAGCCATCTTTCTTCTTGAAAAACAATACTGGAGCACCCCAAGGAGAGACACTAGGCCTAATGAAGCCTTTATCCAACAAATCCTGCAACTGATCTTTCAAATCCTTCAACTCTGGCGGGGCCATACGATACGGCGGAGTAGAAATAGGATGGGTGCCCTGAGCTAACTCAATACAAAAATCAGTATCCCTGAAGGGTGGCATACCCGGTAGGTCAGCAGGGAAAACCTCTAGAAACTCACGAACAACGGGCACAAACTCCAGGGAAGGAACCTCAGCGCTAGAATCACGAACATAGGCCAGATAGGCCACACAACCCTTCTCGACCATGCGCCGAGCCTTCATATAAGAAATAACTCTACTAGAAGAATGACTAGGAGTTCCCTTCCACTCCAAACGAGGCACCCCTGGCAAAGCTAAGGTCACTGTCTTGGTATGACAGTCCAGAATAGCATAATAGGGGCATAAAAAATCCATCCCCAATATAACATCGAAGTCAACCATATCTAGAAGCAAAAGATCAACCTGAGTCTCTAGACCACCCATGAATACTAAGCAAGCGCAGTAGACTCGATCTACTTTTATAAAATCACCCACTGGTATAGACACATGCACAACGGTACTCAAGGAATCACGGGGCATACTCAAATAAGGGGCAAAATATGAAGACACATAGGAGCATGTAGAACCCGGATCAAATAACACTGAAGCCTCTCGGCTGCAAATTGAAACCGTACCTGTAATAACTACATCAGAAGCCTCAGCATCAGGCCTGGTAGGAAAAGCGTAGCACCGGGGCTGAGCCCCTGCAACTTGATCATCTCTGGGTCGACCTACTGCGACCTGACCTCTACCTTTCGTGGCATGTCCTCCACCTCTATTAGTCTGACCTCTACCTCTGGCACCCCGACCACCACACTTGGCTGGCTGAGGGGGTGGGGGTGGGCCTGACGCGGGAACCATGGCACGGGAACCCTGATACTGAGGACCACTAAAGCTCGGGGACAATACCTGGCAATGTTCCCCGGAACACCACAAGAATAACACGGACTCTGCTGATATGGCTGGGGACTCTGGAACTGTCCCTGACAACCCTGGTAACCACCTTGATAACCCTGAAGTGGCTGCGCACTGATAGGTGTTGGTGGTGCACTAACAGGAGCTGGCAGAGCACGATGAGAAACCTGAAGTGATGACTGAAAGGGTCGGTTGGGATGACCTCTGCCGACAGAATCTCTGCCTCCAGATGAGGCTCCACTGAATCTACCAAAATAACGGGATCTCTTTTCAGCCCCCTGACCTCCACTCTGTGATAAAATCATCTCAATCCTCCTGGCCACATCGGCCGCATCCTGAAAGGAAATATCTGT